>JAVLVB010000680.1:3656900-3671760 GCA_032876305.1 Orestias chungarensis | reverse complement strand
TGTAAAGTCAACGACAACACAAGCCATTGCTTCTGCCTGCTGATTCCAGAGGAGTGAATGCTGGAAGTCAATGACTCGATGCAATCTGCTGGGGTTCCTTAGATTGGAAACTTTTTCAAATTGATTTGTTAGAATGTATCCTTGATTTTAATTGATTTTTTGTAAAGTGCCTTGAGACGACACCTGTTGTAAATTGGCGCTATATAAATAAACTGACTCTTGACTCTTGACTCTATCAGGGTGGAAACTGGAATTTCGTCCCACCTCAGGTACCACATTTGATGTGATGACAAATAAAATTCCTTGATTCCTTGATACACAAATTTTTACATAAAGGAGAATTTTGGAAGACCAATGAATAGAACCGTCACGTGTTTTCCGCCTCTGGGAGAGAAACCCACTCAAGGCCAGGGAGAAGATACAAACTCAAAGAAGGAAGACCTAATTTATTCCAGCAAGGACCTTCTTATTGCAAAACAACATTCCTTGTGCAGCCCCTATTTTTCAACTTCATGGAGGACAATGACCCTAAACATGCATAAAGAGTGACAATGGGCTGAAAGCAAAGTCATGAAAAAGTCCAGGTTTATCAGCTGCAAGACTTAAAAGTTATTGATCACATCCATTTATTCTCATGGTTCAGCCTATTTTTCCAACTAACAATGGAGAAAATTGTTAGGTTAAACATATAATCCTGTATATATATCTCCTTTGTTTTTTGTTTTTTTTATAGATCATTGATTCAGACTGTCAAAGAATTTCAGAAAAACCATCAAAAAAAAATTTCAGACAGATCTAACCTGAGTAAATACAAAAAACAACAAAAAGAAAAACTGTTTTCAAATAATTTCTATTTATTATATGGAGAAAAAAGATACCCAAACAACCTTTGCATTAGGTTACTATTGCTTTTGCCAGGCCCAAGTACTGCCTAGCATTTACTCAGTCAGTCACTTAGGCATGAAAAGTCCAGGTTTATCAGCTGCAAGATTTAAAAGTTGGTCAAAGGTGGTCAATTTTTTCAAGTTGTCCAAGAGTGCATTCATAAATCAACAACAACAATATAAAACAACCCTTGATCAGTGACTACCTGACAAACAGACCACTGTTTGTGAGAATCAAGGATTGTGTGTCTTGGCAGGTGGTGCGGACCACAGAGCACCAAAGGGGACTTTACTCAGACCACTTACTTTCCCTCTTTAAAAGTCTGATTTCCAGCATAAGTCTGAGTCCCCTTATCTTTATAAATAGTCTGTGGCCTCTGCAGTCATTTGGTGTATGAGAGATGGACAAGAAGCTGAATACAGAGAGCTGCTGGACTGCTTTGTGGCCTGGTGTGGAGACAATCATCTACTTATTTGTTTTATACTTGTGAACAAAACAAAGAAGATGATTGTATATTTCAAAGGAAACAGGGTCAGACCAAGCAGCATTTCAATCAGGGAAGAAGAGGTAGTGGTGGTGAGGAAGTACTAAATCCTCTGTGCTGACGTGGACATCTAATTGAATCGGACACGCAACAATAAAGATGTCTAAAAGAAAGAACAGACCAGACTTTGTTTCTTGACAAAGCTTAGATCCGTTAAGGTTTGCAGCAAAATGCTACACATATTGTCAAGAGTATACAGTAATCTCTTCTGGCATCATTTATTGGGGCAGCAGCATCAGGGTCAGGTATTCAAAAGGCTAAAAAAACAGCAACAAATGAACAAAGCTGACTTTGTCCCGGTGGAAAAAAACCATTCACCAGAAAAGGAAGAAAAATATAGAAAACAGTGATAATCCTCTCAGTGTCTTCAGTCAGAGACTCCATCAGATACACTGTAATACAGACAGATCATGTAATGCAGGATTTCCTTCCTGCCCACAGCCATTGTCACGTTATATGGCATGACAGACACAGCCGACACAGTGGAATGACAATTTAAGAGGTGTTCAATAAAAACAATTGAAATATGGCAGCCCAAAAATAACTAGGAATTAGACGGTACTTGTGGTGAAAGATAAGACCTGTGGGCATGACAACAGACCATAGTTAGTGGGCAGCAACAGGGTGAAGCCCTGATTGAGGTTTGTAGATCTGTGGGTGAGAGGAGGCAGTAGTCAAGAGACAGAATAAGGGTCAAAATCCAGAAAATCAAAAGCAGAAAGGTACTCAAGGGGAAATTAAAAATAAGGGAGTGTTGGAACAGAAATTGGTGGTGAAAACAGGATCAGGAACGCTGGAAGTCTATTCGCATGAAAGGCTTTCAATAATCTGGCACTGTCCGCCTGGCCGGGTGTTGCCTGAATAGAGCAGAATACAGGTGCGGGGGAGGATCATTGATTGGAACGAGTGGGAGCAGGACAGGTAAGAGAAATCACTAATCAAAACAGGGAGAAAAGAGGAATGTACATAAGGCAGGTTCAGTGGCAAGAATAATAATCACATAATCTACAATAATTATTTCAATATGCTTAAAAAGAGTTACACAAACATTTAATTACTTTTTGGAATGAATACAATTTTTTTGAATTGAATTCGAATTGAAAAGAGAAAAAACAGGGGAAAAAAACTTTAATCTTTAAGAATTTAGTTTGCGGTTGCAACAAAAGAGACCAAATGGGAAAAACCTTAAGAAATTTCAAGGAACAGAGTATTAAAATAGCGGTGCAACATGCATCAGGCAAACATCAACTTTATAACCACTTTATTACTCTTAACGTTTTACCTAACCTATCTACCTATGTTAGAAAGGAATTAAAGACGCGTGAGGAAAACAATCATTTACAGTGATGTCCTCCTTTAAGACTATTAGAATAGGCCCACCTCTCTAGTCTACATCCGCCTTTCTTTTCATTTATTTCCCCCTTCCCCTTTCTGATGCTCCCCTGCTCTCTCCACTTCTCCCTCCCCTGCTGTCTACCTCCTCACCCTCGCTGTGTGCGTTGTCAATAATTGATGACTCTCACTGACTCAAAGGGTAACAGGTCCGGGAGGGAAAGAAAAAAAATGTCTCACTCGTTTCTTTATTTATTTCCAGGTCTATCTTTAAACAGAATGGACGATAAATCCCCCACTTTTGTGTATACGTGGGATCAGTGGCGTGAAGAAGCAGCATGGCTGGGGCAGTTTGAGCGAGGGTGAATGAGTGGGTTAAGCGCAGCCTGTCTGTCTGATAACAGGACAGAGGGAGGAAAGGGAAGCCTAAATGAGTGAGTGGTGGTGGTGGGGGGAGAGGAGGAGGAGAGTCAGAATGAGAGAGTGAATTAATTCAACCTTAGGCAGCCCTGATTGATTCCAAACTGGCATGTAGAAGCATTCATGGTGATACCAAAGGCATGGAGAGAGAAAAAAAGAGGAATGACATGTCCTTTTCTAGAAAGAGAAGTTTCACTTTTGGGGCATATGGCGGGTGAGTATAGGCTCATGTTTGGTGTTAATAATTTTTCCTGGAAAAAAAAGTCTGTCTAATTGATTTGAATTTGAAAGCAGCTGTGCTTTTTTCAACTAAATTCACCTTCCGAGTTCTTTGTTACAGTGTGGACAGATTCACCTGTGGAGATGAGGGAAGGTGAGGCTTTATTTCGTGAATTACAAGCTGCTTCGTTTTGTCCTGCATGAGCTGGATAAGCTGTTTACAAATTCTACGCACTTTGTTGAGTAAATCAACCTGTTCCTTCAGACCTGAATCTGTGGAGGACAACATTCTGGAGGCTCTGGATTCTCCGGCCACCGACAGCAAGCTTATCCTTTCCAACACCAACAATCAAAGGGTGATTTCCCCATAATATTCTCGCTTAACTTCTGGTAAAACATGAGTAATACCTTGTTTGGTGAATGTAGGAGAAGTCATAGTTATATATTTCAATGCATTTATCATGTTCCTGTTCCCCCTCCATGTTCCTTCTTCCGTTTCTCTTTGAATGCATGTGTGTGCAGGATGCAGAGCTGTTTGAAATCATAGCAAAGCTGCAGGTGAGTTTCAGCGTGATTGATCTTTTGAATGTGTATCGGCTGAAGTATGAGCAGAAGAGCTTTGTTATGATGGGTACTCTTGTCCATCAGGGCAGCAGGATCGATGAGCAGCGATGTGAATTCCCACTTCCTCTGAAGGTAAGTAATTATGACAGTGAAGGACAACTGAGCTGAGTCACTCTGTAGGGCAGTAAGTGTGTGCTGATGCTGGCCTTTCGCAATCCCTGTAATATGTTTGCCCCAAAACACTCATCTTGTGCCTTATCTTTTCTTTTGTGTATGTTTTAGTCACAGCTTATGAACATAGGTAAAGATCTGCCTCTCATTCTTCCCTCCAAACTTGGAGGCTACTGGATCGACCCCCCTCTGGAAAAGCTCAAAGATGTGAGTCCCACCTCCTCCCATCATGGCTTAGACCCGGAGAGCTACGACATCATGGAGAGGGATGGCGAGGCCAAAATCTACCACGAGTTTTTTCGCTCTCGAGTGAGTAAGGCCTAGTAAAAGGCCGAGGTTTGACGCTATAGGGATGATGGAATGATGCTGATGTTCAACAACCTTTTTCCTAACAGTATCACCATTCATTCATTGCTGTGGATCCATCACTGGGGCCTTTGGTTCAGTCTGTATGTTTGGAGGAGGAGAACAAACTACGGGTGATTTTAAGGTCTATTTTAGTCTATTAAAAGACATTTTGCCTGTTTTAGATGGATTACTTTGTCTAGTATGTATATATACTTTTGTCAGTAATATCTTGTTGATGGACCTATTTAACCAGTCTTAGCTTTCTGGTTTCACATTTGGCTCTCATGCTTGTTTTATACTTAACAGTACAGCATGGGTTAATCCATATAAACCCTCAAAAACAAAGCATTTTTCTGCCTGTATCAACTGTCAACTTCCACACATTTAATTTGTTCACTGAGACCTGCGATCGGCCTGTTGGTATTTTTACGGGTATTTCAAGGTCTGACCTAATGGAAGCTCTGTTGGGACATTTACTTCTGAAAATAGGTGTTTTCCACTTGAGAATAATTTCTTTCCATGTAGAATGATGGAGTTTAAACATTTGTAAATGTCCTTAAAACCCTTGCGCAATTGGATATGCATCCACGGTTATTTCTTTTTTTGCACATCCATTGCCACGTCCACATCTTCAATTGTTCAAATGTCTGCTTTATGCAGGTTGTTATACAAGTTAAGATTTATTTAAAAAAAAAGTTTATTTGTGGTTTTACAACTAGATCACTGAAGATTGTTGTTTTTCTTACCCAGGATGAAAGAGTGCTCCCTGCATGGCACTTTCTCCTTGTCCCTTTTCACAAACATGCCATCTGCTGTCGAGTTAGCAAAGGTACTGTTCATTAAAGTAAAGTATTAACAATAAGACATTTTCATTATTTACAATACAAAAGTGAAACTTTAAAGTACAAGTAGTATTATTATAACTTCCTCAAGCAGGTATTACAAATGAAAGCCCTCACTTTATTTTGTTGACAATTTTCAATACTGTTAGTTTTCCCAGTTTAAAGAAATGAAATCATGTTTTGTTCCGTCAAAGTTTTTATTTTTACAAAATGTCATTTTATATAGAAAACAAATTGCAGAAATGTTCCTTTATTAGACAATTGATAACTACATATATATTCCTTGCAGAGGCTGTGCGATAAAGTGACAATCACACGGTTTGATGTGGTCAGTTACCTCAAAGTAAGACGATCATGTATATTAACTCTGATGATATGTAGAAATGTTTAAATCCTGTTGTGCAAATAAAAGCAAACAACTGACTCATTCTAGCCTGAGAGAACCTATGCATGTACATTAAGAGAAGGATACAAACTCAGTTTCTTATTGCTGCAACGGTGCTACCAACTACGTCATTCTGCAGCCTGTGTCGAAATGTTACAGCTGATTGAAATATGACCTGTTAGTGAAAAGTAGACAGGCCAATTTAAGTGTTAGCCCATATTACGATATACATTTTCCAAGAGGCACCTAGGAATTATTTGTGTGTAAAAACGTTTGACGGCTTGAACTTTTGCCTCCTTCTTCCCTCAGGCTCCGGACCTCATAACAGCATTCGATGAGCACAGAGTGTCTTCTAATTTCAAGTTTGGTGTTTTGTACCAAAAAGACGGGCAGGTTAGGTTTCCCTAAACAAACAAAAAAGGCACAGCTTCAATATAGCATTGTTCTTCCTCTCTGATGCCTTCACTCTGTCTCTTCTTAGTTCACAGAAGAGGACATACTCAGCAACAACGAGGAAAGTGAGAAATTTGAGGAGTTCCTGTCAATTCTGGGAGACAAGATTCAGCTGCAGGGATTCACGGGGTAAAGTTTACTTGGAAAAATTTTATTTTTAATTAAATAGGCACAATTAAAAAACTGAAATCCATGCATTTGCAATAGCAAAGCACTTTTTGAGTCTGTTATCTATGAGTAACAATGAAGAGGAAATACTGCCAACAAACCAGAGAGGGAACCGTTAGACTGCAGCGATGTAGCATATGCACACATATTGCACCACCACGGCTCACATATCCCTATTAGCTGAGTCATTAATGTGTTGCAAAACAGTTTCAGTGTTTAACGTTTAGTTTTATTAGGAAGGTCTAATAAAAATTATCATCTAATAGGAGTGTCCAAACCTCTTGCCATGAAGGGCAAAGCCATCAGGTTGAAAGCACTCAAGGCTAATTTTCTAAGTACTAAAAAACTACATTTTCTATAAACTAAAATTAGCAGTATTGGAATCTGCAAGTCAAAAAACACAAGAACAGATATAATTTGTGACCTTATCTATAGACAGCTTTGTAATTTCCTATAATAAGAAAAGGAATAGGACACAAGTCATCAACCACTTTTGCTTGCAGAACAATTTTGAGACATTATTTAATTCTGGTTGTGGCAAGACAAAATAGTTTTTAGGTTTATTTAATTTAAAAAGGAACCAAGAATCCAGTAGATGCCGTCTCAAGGCACTTTACAAGAAAATCAAAATCATAGATACATGATTAGAAATCGGTTTGAAAAAGTTTCCAATCAAAGGAACCCCAGCAGATTGCATCGAGTCATTGACTTGCAGCATTCACTCCTCTGGAATCAGCAGACAGAAACAATGGCTTGTGTTGTCGTTGACTTTACAGCAATCCCTCATACTGAGCCTGCATGTAGCGACAGTGGAGAGGAAAAACTGACCTTAAACAGGAAGAAACCTCCAGCAGAACCTGGCTCAGAACAAGCAGCCATCTGCCACGACCGACTGGGGGTTTGAAGATTCACGGAGTAAAAGGGAGAATCAAATATTTTATTGACTCTTTCCTCAGACACTTACGTTTTCTGAACGGTATGTCCATGCAGTGAAGTGTATCCACTCCCTATAGAGCTTACTGGCCCTTTAAGCACAGTGATGCTATGATAACTAAATCAGGTATTAATACTTTTGGCAGGGTGCGTAAGTACTGGAAAAAGAAATCAGCCTCTATATAGAGTGTTTTAGTAGAGGTAAATATGAAGCGCTCTGTATTTCCCTGGAAAACCACTGAACTCACTTCAGACTTGATAAAAACACAGTGGACGGACACCAGAACATGACCTAGCACGCCAAATCATCAATCATTGTGGAGACCTTGGGTATTAACAGAAGAAAAAGTTTCAAATATATTTCAGGAAATTTGTATAGAGTTTCACCGCTAACATTGAATTTCTGAAATTAATTAACTTTTCAATTTTGTTGTAATTTTTTGGGATGCTTCTTAGTTTTTAGATGGTACAGCATAAAAGTTGAGGTTGACTACAAGCTTTCTTCTATTGTACCCGTTGTTTAGCATTCAGATTTTATTATTTACTTCTTCAATTGTTAAATTATTTTGGTCGTACAGTGTAACCTATTTGTCCTTTTTTAGCTTCAGAGGAGGACTGGATGTGTGTCACGGCCAAACAGGAAGAGAAGCAGTCTTCACTTCCTTCAGTGGGAGAGAAATCATGTTCCATGTTGCAACCAAGCTGCCTTACACAGAAGCTGACCCCCAGCAGGTCAGAGCGCTGTTTCACACCCAGTCTCTCCTATCCAGAGATTGATTCACAGAAGGCCGTTTCTAAAATTACCTCCAGATGATTGAACAGGAAAACAGAACGTTTCTTTTTGGACTGAAACTGAACATCCTTCCTCTTTTATTCTCCTTGTCAGTTACAGAGAAAAAGACACATCGGCAATGACATCGTAGCCGTGGTCTACCAGGAGGGACAGACCCCGTTTCTGTGTGACGTCATCAAGTCTAACTTCCTGCACTGTTTTGTGGTGGTGCGGAGGGTTCAGAGGGAGGAGAAGGAAGATGGAGCTGCCTACCAGGCGAGTGTGAACCAGTTCTGGTTTGATTATTCATTCACATGCGGCGATCAACCAACTGCATGTTGAGGTTTAATAGGGAGTAATATCCTTCTGTTTTGTTCTGAATTTCAACCATTTTTACTTTGCCGTTTAAAAGAATGGTAAACAAAGTATTACATGGGCATAAAACATATAATGTACATAGAGAAAGTTAAGGCCACAGTTCTCTGTTTACAAAGTAGGGAAAGTGTATCGCACCTGATTTTATGGGGCTCATAATGAGGAAGATTACGGCATGTTAAAATGACCTTATATTACAGAGGTTTTATTGTTTGGAACCAGAGAAATGATGAGTAAAATAAAAGTAAACAGTGTTTGAATTATTAGGTATGACCAGACCTGAACTCATTTGGGTGACAGCTGGGATCAGAATCAGAATCAGAAATCTTTATTTGTATTTATTCCCAGTGAAACAATGAACGAAACGTTTTTAGCAGCTTTACCAAAACAAAATAGTGCAAAGAAAAGACATATTCTAAAAGTTATATACAAAATGTACAGTAGAAAAAAAATATATACACAAGGATTTGTAAAACGTAGTTATTGCACTTTTAAATTGCACATTATGTGTGATAAACAGTAGTTACAGTGTATGTGAGGCATTCAGGGAAACAACAGCTCTGGGACAGAAGCTGTTTTCAGTCTGGTGGTTCTGCTCCTTATTGCCCTAAACCCCTCCCAGAGGGGAGCAGTTGTAAGTGATGGTGACCGGGGTGTGAGGAGTCCCTGATGAGTCTCCCGAGACAGCGGGTGGAGTACATCTCCTCCAGGGAAGGAAGAGGGCAGCCAGTCAGTCTCTGGGCGATGTTGGAGCTGCTTCCTCTCTGCTGCGGTGAAGCTAGAGGACCACAGCGAGATGCCGCAGCTCAGAGAGCAGCGGTAGAAGGACAACAGCAGCTCTGGTCACAGGTTGTTCTTCCTGAGAATCCTCAGGAAGAACAGTCTCTGCTGCACCTTCTTCACGCTTGCCGTCTGTTGGTGGTCCATGTCAGATCCTCGGTGATGTGGGTGCCCAGGAACCTGAAGTCCTGCACCGTCTCCACCCTGTCCCCATTGATGGTGATGGGTTGTGTGTCCTGTTTACACCTCCGAAAGTCAACATTAAGCTGTTTTGACTTGTTCAGAGTCAGGTTATTGTCCATGTGCCATGCCGACAGACGCTCCACCTCCAACCTGTTAGCAAACTCATCGCCTGCTGAGATAAGACCCAACAGAGTGGTGTCGTCCACAAACTTAATGATGGTGTTGCCCGGGTGCGTAGTGGTGCAGTCGTGGGTGTAGAGGGTGTACAGCAGGGCCTCAGTGGACAGGACAGGATGTGTCCTACTCTCATCCTCTGGGAGCGGTTTTGAGCAAGGCCATAATCCAATTGCAGGTGCTGATGGGGAGACCCAGGTCTCCCAGTTTACTCACCAGTCGGCTCAGTCGGTCAGTGGCGATGGCGTCCTCCATGGACCGGTTGGAGCCTCTATGACGGTGTTCTTGATAAATTAATGGCACTATTTGGACCTTGAAGAAATAAAAAATGTGCTCTCTGGTGTTCTACCTCACAGGTTTCTGTTACAGCCAGAGAAGATGTGCCTCCTTTTGGTCCTGTCATCCCAGATCCTCCCCTTTTTACAGATGTAAGAAATCACCTGTTAACTCTTTCCTCATACAAATGGACCCATTTGTGCTTACCTGCTGTTCAATCTTCTGCTTGATTAATTACTAATGTCTTTTCATTTTTTAAGTAGTCTTGATTAACACTTTACAATGGTTCTCTACAATCTTTTTATAGCTTTTTACATTTTTCGCTTGACTTTAGCTGCTTTTTAATTCATATGGAGTCCAGTATGGGATGGAAAAAAAAATAAAGTACACACCTCTCAAACTCTTCAAAGTCTGTGTTAAAGCTACCTTTTTTTAACTTCATCCTCTCTTTTAAAGGATGAAATCTTTCCACAAATTAGATTAGTAAATATATGACCTGATAAAGAGGTAGTTCAGTTTCGTTCTAACATAACTACTCTAATCATTCAGACTTGAAAATATTCTTAAACCAGGAAAATCAATGCGTAAATGACAGTTTAGCAAGAAAGGTTTTCTCAATTAAATATTTAAACACTACATTACTGACAGGTTGTCACAAAGACCCGAATCTGCTGAATTTGTGACTAATACAAAAATAATAGAATACATATTTTTTAAACACAAACAAATATATTTCCATTTTCATAAACTGAATGAGAAAGCAACTCTCAGGTCTCTTTGTTAGATCTATGCTAAAGACCGTCCTTTATCTTATATAATTTAGATCTGATGAACAGTAGATATATATATATATATATATATATATATATATATGTATATATACACCCGGCCAGCATCACTCCACCACTGGTACAAGGATTAGACAAATACAAGGCACTAGCTGATAAAAATTAGGTTGATCAAAACCATTAAGGAGAAAGTTGGAAAAGACAAAAACAGACATTAGATGTGGTTCAAAGATTTTTTTTATGGTCTCTATTTTACTGTCAGCCCGTTATGATCTAACTTTGTTTTTTATTGGATCTTTACTGCTTATGATTTATGCATGAATTTATGTCTGCACATTAACCTGAAGTGTCTCACAATGATAAATAGCTTTTTCTTTTTTCAGCGTTTACAGCTGAGGGAATTTCTTCTCACCAAGCTCATCAACGCAGAGATCTCCTGCTATAAAGCGGAACAGTTCAGCAGACTGGAGGTAGCAGGAGAAAAATGACTTGTTGTGTAATTTATTTTTCCTCTGATCTAAGTATTTTGCTCCTCTCATGTTCAGATGCGTACACGCTCGTCCCTCCTGGAGAGCTTGCACAATGAGCTCTTCACCCGTTCTCGCTGCATGATGGGAGATCCATCGCTCGCTGCCGCCCCTCCATCTGAGAGTGCACGGGTCCCATCTGAAGGAAGTGGTGGCTTTATTGAAAACTTTAAGGTGAAAACTAGCACAGCGAACAAAATGTATCACTACATTTCCAAGATTATAAACAATATTCTATCTGCAGTATATATAAATCGTGTTTTTTATTCAGTATTCAGGAAAAGTGCAATACCTTTATCCAGTCATGTCATAAAGATCTAATACACATAAAGGGAACTTTTTGAGCTGTTTTTATTCAAGTTTGAATATAATAGTAGACCAATTGAAATTAGACTTCTGTAAACAATGCACATTTAAATGCACTGCATCCTCAAGTAGGCCTCGTCTTCAAGAACTACGGCATCAGAGCGAGTAGGCATAGATGCAATAAGCCTATGGCAATGTGTAGGTGTAACAGAAGCCCAGATTGCCTGCACTGTTTTGTCAGGAGAGGGGGTTTGCTGGCCAACGCTACCCTTGCCTGCACGGGCAGGTTCAGAGTCCCGCTGGATTCAAATGCTTTGATTTAAATTTCAATAGACAAAAAAATAAATAAAAAGGCCTGGAGGTAAAACAGTTAAAACAGGCTAAAGGTCCAGTCTCTGACTTACTTAATTACCACAGCAACCATGATTGTATATGCTTATGCAGTTCATGTGTTACATCCTATTAATAAGCTTTTGAACAGCTTTTAAGACAAATATCACATCTTAAAGTAAACTTGGCATTGGTTTTAAGGGTCAAAAACTCATTTTTAAACTGCCATAATGTTTTTGAGACCGGAGATGTTTAAGATGGTAAACATCCACTTTGGTTTAGGCCCCTATCAGATAAGGTGTTTTCTGCTCTCTATGTGAAAACCTAATCTGGAAAACCTGAAAAAATGCCAAGAGAAGAGAGTTATCTCCTGCAGTTAAGATACCCACCGCTAATAATCTTTTTACCTGAACCTTGCATCAAAAGTCCTAAGAAAACACCTCTAAATATTTTTCTGTTCTTAAAATCTTTTACTTCTCCTGAATCTTTGCTCTGTTAGCGAGCCATCAGAGTACGAAGCCATTCGTTCGACACCCTGGGTGTTCCCAGGAAGAACACGAGCAACTCATCTCAGAAGCCAAAGGTAAAAACGGAAGCAGTGTGCTTCACTTTACTTGAACATGTATGTTTTTTTTAAATAATAAGACTGAATCATTTTTCTTCTTTTGCAGGTTGACAAAGATGCAGAGAGGTACAATAAAAAAACAGACAGATTTTCTTTCTTTGTGTCCTGAGATGATAATATTAAATTACATTCTTATTATTCTGTTTTCAGTGACAGCTCGGGAACCGCTGAACTCAAGGATCAAGCAAGTCCTCAAGACGAAACATAAGGAACAATTTTAAAAACTGTATTTGGAAATTTTAGATCCCTATTCTTATTTTTGACTAGATCTTGCGCTTTTGTCATAATTGTAGATTACCTGTATGTACATTTCAAAGTAAATCCATTTTTGTTGAAAATATATTTATATTAAAATCATTTTAGATTTATGAGAGCATTTAACGAGTTATTTATTAAAACAACAGAAATTACAACTATTTTAGCAGCTAACATTTAGTCTGACTTTGGTAATTTATTGATATTGATAGATGAAGGAGTAATTAATTTGAATAATATAGCTTCAGAGATTTATCTGATATTATGAATGAATATGTCCAATGATTTGGAAATTAATTTGTCTCTTTGTATCTTTATTTATGATTCCCACATTACACTATTTTATATTCTACAGATTGGTGTCAATTAATTAACAAACATAAATCACAAAAGGATTTATAAATCATGTTTTGAATGCAAGAATGATTTTGTTTGAGTATGTGAAGAGTTTTACATTATATAAAACAAAGTGACTTTTGACATATTTCAGTTTACACCAAATTCAACATTTTAGTTTACATTATTGTCCTTTCGTGTCATAATAAGTGGCATCATGTAGCTTTATGTAGCTTTTATGGCAAAAAAATAAAAAATAACTAAAATATTGCAAGAAAAAAAAGCTGAAACACTAAAGATGAAAGAGTACTTGTCCTGTTTTCAATGATTTTGTCTCTTTTTAAAGGTTTTAATTTATATAATCTGTAAAATAATGTGAAAAAAAACTATGATTATAATGCTACTTGTGTTGTTTTTTTATATATGTCTGACTGTGTATGAGTGTACACACTGTAATTCCATGTTCTAGTTTGTAAATAACACTTTGTGCAAACATTAATCCAGTAGATGACAGTCATAGCTTAATAAGTGGGAAATGCAACAATTTCGACAGGCTAAATATGTTAGAAGACAGATGTATTGGATTAATAGAAATGCGCCAAAAGAATAAAATATAAAGTACATTGTTTATAAATAAAGAATTGTATAATACTTAAATTTAACCTAACCGAAAAAATAGAAAAGAAAAGAAGCTACAACAGAATACACTCTGTGAAAACAGAGGAGTAAAAAATATCTGAGGACCTGAAACAGGAAGAGATTAGATAAAAAGATAACAATGATTAAAGCTGCCACAAAACTGCCATTCCTGGTGAGGAAGCTGAAATTGATCTCTTAGCAGCGAAGAATCAGCATTTAACCCGAGTACATTTATCAAGTAAAAATAATCCAACAAGCTTTTTGTTTTCTTCTAATATTCACGATCACAAACAGTATTACAATGTAGGTCATTGCTGTACAATAAATGTAAGAAAAGTTTACTGGGTAAGAATATTTTAAATTAACACAAGGTAAGGGTAAGATCAAGCTTCAATAAAAATTCATATTTCTTTAAGTTTTTGTACACGGCCTTATATAATTTAACATCAACATACATTAACAACTACAAAGAGTTTTCTCAATCTATAAATTCAGAGTTGGTTAAATGGACATGGTTACCTTTACTTTTGTACCAGTCTGTGTGTGTCTGTGTGCATGGAGAGAACACTAAAAAGACAGAAAAGCCCCAGATAGGACTCTGAAAAAGCTTTATCGCCATTACAAATGTCTCATAACAAGATATAGATATAAATATATGTACATACATGTTGGAGTTAATCAAACTAAAGTGCAGAGTAACAATAGGAATTGATTGCAGTGTGCAAACAAAGCAGTTTAATAAGATAACGCTTTAAGCAAACAGGATGCACCAAATTCTGCACATGAACAAGACAGTTGATTGTAGTCAAAAGGAAAACAAATAAATAAATAAAAAACAAATAGAACAAAACAATAAAATATAACTAATTACTAGCATAAAGGAAATAAAAATACATATATTTAAAATAGCAGTTATAGCTATTATTATTTTTTATTTAAAATAAATTAATTCAATGCAGTGATGTGCTAATGCAGGGAAAAGTAAAAAAAACAAATAAAAATTATTTTGGACCAGCAAAGATGGGATGATTTAAGGATTCAAGGATTCAAGGATTCTTTATTGTCATTCAACATACATGATGGTACATGAAGTGGAACGAAATTATGTACTCACGGTACTATTCCACCCAAGAGCTAATATTAAAATAGATAAAATAAGTTAAAAAATTAAATTAAATTAAAATAAATAAAATCGAAGTAAAGTAAGTAAAATAAATAAAATAGGAATAT
>JAVLVB010000680.1:3640023-3656800 GCA_032876305.1 Orestias chungarensis | reverse complement strand
TAAAACCACACCAACAGCAGCAATAGAAATAGAAATGGGAGAAATGCCGTTAGATTTAAGAAGAACAAAACTAGAAATAAATTATTGGTTAAATTTACAAAGCAATACATTTGATAATCCAACCTGGGAAATTTTAAATCCATGTTGGGAAAAAGAAAAGAAAGAAATGAGGAGTTTTGGATGGACAATTGAAAAGAAAGTAAAAGAATTTAAAATGAATGATTTAGAAATTACTCAAACAAAACCAATATCAATTATACCACCATGGATTCTACCAGAAGCAACAGTAGATATGTCAATATTAGAAAAGAAACAAGATAAATCTTACAATGTGGACAGTTATTCAGTACAGATACATTTAAACAACTATTATCAATTTATTCAAATTTATACAGATGCATCAAAACTAACTGGAAAAACAGGAATAGGTTTTGTACCAGAATTCAAAATAAAAATAGGAAATCGAATTACAGACGGACTATCAGTATAACCAGGAGAAATGTTGGCAATATTATTAGCATTACAATGAGTAGAAGAAATAAAACCATTAAAAACAATAATATGTTCAGACTCCAGTTCTGCTTTATGAAGTTTAAAATATAATCAGTCAGATAGTAGGATGGACATTTTATTAGAAATATTTCACACATTATTCAGAATATAAAATATAGGTTTAATAGTTATATTTGTGTGGATTCCAGCACATATTGGAGTAGAAGGAAACGAGAGGGCAGATAAAATAGCAAAGAGGGCAATTCAATATCCTATTAGTTTTACAGTTAAATTAAGTAAATCTGAGGCAAAGAGTATTTTTAAAGAAAAACTGATGTAAAAATGGCAAAAAAAAGGTGGAATGAAGAGAAAACAGGAAGATGGTTTTATAAAATTCATAAGAGAGTAGGAGAAAAAAGAAATGCTAGAAGAAATAGAAAGGAGGAAAGAGTAATAACACGGCTAAGGTTTGGTCATACAGCACTAAATTATACACTTTTTAAAATGAAAAAACATAATACTGGCAAATGTGAACAATGTGGAACTTTAAAAACAATTGAACATGTTATGTTAGAATGTCATAAGTATGAAAGAGAGAGAAGTTATATGAAGAGGGAATTTGAATATATTAAAGAGAAGATTAATTTATTAGATATATTGAGGAAGAATTTGGGGAGTAAACAAATACAAATAGTTATTAGATATTTAAAAAGGACAAAATTATTTCATAGAATTTGATTATAATAGATGTGTATGAATGATATAGAGGGTTAGAATAAATAGTTATGTATAAGTGTGTTTGTGTGTGTGTGTGTGTGTGTGTGTGTGTGTGTGTGTGTGTGTGTGTGTATATATAGTATTTATTTATAGACCATCACCAACACTCCATACCAACAAGATGGTGCTTTAATAAAGCTAATTGGCTAAAATTTAAAATAAATTGTGAAAAAAACAGTCATATGGTTACTTTAAAAGGGAAAATTGAAGAATGTACAAGTCAGATAACAGAACATATTTTAAATGCTGCAAATTCTAGCATACCAAAAATAAAAGTAAAAGGTAAGAAAAAAGAAGTTCCTTGGTGGAATGATGAATGTAGTAGAGCAGTGAAAGATCGCAACAAGGCATTTAAAATATTACAGAAAAATTTAACAACCGAAAACCTTATTGTATATAAAAAGAAAAGAGCAATGGCTCGTAAAACTATTAAGGAAGCAAAAAAGAACACATGGAGAGAATATTGTTCTTCAATAGGATCAGAAATAAAATTACAGAATGTTTGGTCAATGTTTAGGAAAATGACTGGGAAAATAAATAATGTTAAAATACCATCCTTACTTAGAGGTCAGGAGATATTAGTTTTAAATAAAGATAAGGCAGATTTATTAGGCGAGACATTTGCTGCAGTTCATAGTGGTGAACATCTTACAAACATTCATAGACGGCAGAAGATTCAAAAACTTGGACAGCATAAAAATATATTGGAAAAATGTCAAAAATACATGTCAAAACTAGATATGAATATAACCATGAAAGAAATGAAAGCAGTAATGAAAGGGACAGGATACTCAGCTCCAGGGGAAGATCAATTATGCTTTGCTATGTTTCGACAGATTCCGGAAGTAACATTGAAATTAATATTAAAATAGTTTAATAAAAAATGGGAAGAAGGTATAATACCAAATTGATGGAAAAGGGCAACAATTATACCATTTAATAAGCCAGGGAAAGACCCTATCAGTCCAAATAACTATAGACCAATAGCTTTAACGTCTCATTTAAGTAAATGGATGGAGAAAGTTATAGTCAATAGGTTAGGATTTATTCTTGAACATAAGAAATTAATTAATGGATATCAGTTTGGCTTTAGAATATTGAGAGCAACAATGGATGCACTAACTAGAGTCAGTAATGACATAGAGAAAGCTTTAAAAATGAAGGAGATAATGATTGTAGTATTTTTTGATATTGAAAAAGCATATGATTCATTATGGAGAGGGCTATAGATAACTTGGAAACTAAATGTAAGAAAGTTATAAATCTACTAAAGGCTGTGGCTGGAAACAACTGGGGTGCAGAAAGGCAGTCATTATTAAACATATATAGGGCTCTCATGAGATCAATAATAGATTATGTCAGTTTTATATATGGAGCAGCAGCTAAAACAACACTACAAAAGATAGATACTTTACAAAGTAGGGCTTTACGTATATGTACAGGCGCAGTGAAAACGACACCTATTAATGCTCTTTTAATAGAGACTGGAGAGACTCCACTGGAAATGAGAAGAGTAAAATTAGCTCTAGCTTACTGGATGAAAATTAAAAGTAGTGTGGAAGAAAATGTAAATTCAACAATTTTGCAGAACTGCTGGGAATATTCAAAGTTTCAGAGTAATGGATTTGGATGGACTTTAAATAAATTGGTTAAAATGTATGGATTACAGGATAAGGAAATAGCTCAGTTTAATCCCATTAGTGTTATTCCTCCATTGTTATTTCCTGAGGTAAATGTAGACATGAGACTTCTTATAATGAAAAATGATTGGAATTTAAATGAAATAGGGGTAAAGAGTGATATATATTTAAGAAACTCATATTGTAATTACCTTAAAATATATTCAGATGGTTTTAAAAATTTAAAAGGATGTGTGGGAATAGGAATATATATACCAGAGTTTAAAATATACATTTCTAAAAGAATAACAGATCAACTATCTGTTTTCACAGCAGAAATGATGGCTGTTATACTTAGTTTACAGTGGGTAGAGGAGGTTAGACCAGACAGGGTGGTGATATGCACAGATGCCAAAGCAGTTTTAGAAAGTATTCAGGGGGAAGGAAATGATAGGAAAGATTTAGTTTTAGAAATTCAGCACAGCCTATTTAGATTACACAGGGGTGGCATTGATATTTGATTCTGTTGGGTACCAGCACACGAAGGTGTTAAAGGCAATGAAAAGGCAGATAAATTAGCAAAGAGGGCTTTAAACGGGGCAATAACAATTACAATTCCTTTTGGGAAAGGGGAAGGGAAATCTCATATTAAAAGTGAAGAGATGGAAAAATGGCAAAAAAGGTGGAATGAAGATAAGAAGGGTAGAAGATTGTATAGAGTTCAAAAGTCAGTATTGATTAGAAATATTAAAATGAGAAATCGAAGGGAGGAAATAATAATGAGCA
Source organism: Orestias chungarensis (assembly GCA_032876305.1). Classification (NCBI taxonomy): domain Eukaryota; kingdom Metazoa; phylum Chordata; class Actinopteri; order Cyprinodontiformes; family Cyprinodontidae; genus Orestias; species Orestias chungarensis. Next base: position 3,653,126 of record JAVLVB010000680.1, on the reverse strand, counting down.
AATTGAGAGTAGGTCATACCTATTTAAATGATATTTTGTATATGATAGGGAGGAAAAGTAATGATACATGCGAAGGATGTGGAGAGAAAGAAGATGTAGAACATGCATTGATGAACTGTAAAAAATATGAACCTGAAAGGGAGAAATTGAGAAGAATGGTTGGAAGGTCAGGAATGGAGACTAAAAGGAATTTTGGGAAACGAGGGAGACATGCTGGATATTTGCAGATTAAGGAAAGCATTATTTATTTATCTTCAAAACACAAAATTAAAAAATAGAATTTAATTGATGTAAAGAAATATTGCTACACACTCATGTGCAGTAGGTGGCGCTATGCACCTTAAAGTTGCTGGCGATCCGCCATGATAGAGAAGAAGAAGAAGAAGATCCCTCCATACCAGTAGGTGGCGCTAATGCTACTCGAAGTTTGTTGCCAACCGCCAATAAAAATCCAAGAAGAAGAAGATCAAAGCAGCTTTTGAGCGACTTGTAGTCTTTTCCCCCCCGTTTATGCTCGGATTTAACCATTTCGGTGCCTCGGTCTCGCTAAGGTTGAATCGAGGCTCTCTCTTGGCCCACTTTCCGTGATCAGCCGTGGAGCTGCGGTTAGTTTCCTAGCAGGTTTTCTCTCGTTTTGTTTCGGAATTTCTGCTCCGGAACTACAAGCGTCGCTTTACGGCTGTTCCGCGCCTGTTTGGCTGAACTTTGGGTCGCCTGGAGGAGACCCGAGGCTGCTTAAAGGGAGCACCGGACGAGCCTTGAAGTGCTCGGCGAGTATTTAACTTTAAAGGTCAAACATGTCCTCAAGGAAAGTGGTGGAGCTGTTCTATGATGTGGTCTCACCTTACTCGTGGCTCGGGTTTGAGGTCCGTCTTCTTCTCCTGAAGCTTCCAGCTCGTTTTTCTTGTGTGTTTCTTTTTTTTTTTTTACCTGTTTCGTTTGTTTTTGTTTCCAGATCATGTGTCGCTACAGAACCGTGTGGAGCATCGACCTGAGACTGCGTCCCGCGTTGCTGGGAGGCATCATGCGCGGAGCAGGTCGGTGGTCCCCGTGGGCGTGTTAGATCCACGTGGATGTGGCCTGAGATGTGTGTGTGGGGGGGGGGGGATTGATCCGTGTGTTTGTTGTGACAGGAAACAAGCCCCCTGGTATGGTTCCCAACAAATTTGTCTACATGACGAAGGACCTCCAGCGCCTGGCCAAATACTGTGATGTCCCTGTAAGCCCTCCTGCTGACCCTGCAGAGGTCATGTTCAAGAAAGGTCAGCATGGTCGTTGCTAGAAATTCAGAAATTCAACCAGTTTGCCGCGAGGTGTTTGCATGGTCTCCCTGTGCATTCATCGGTTCTCTCAGGGGACTCTGGATTCCTTCCTCAGTCCAAAACCATGGCTGTCAGGCTTGATTGGTGGCTGAGTGGTTGTTTGTCCTGTCCGTCTGCGATGGACAGGCGACCCTATCCAACAAATATCAAAGCTTAAAAGTCCAGAATATCCTTAACATGTAGCTTCAACGTTTCATGGCCATTATAGGACTGAATGTTTGTTTGTTTTGTTTCCTTTTTGTCTTCAGGCTCCTTGGCTGCCATGCGATTTGTGACAGCAGTGCAGCAGCTGGAGAAAGGTGGGGACAAGCAGGTGGAGCAGGTTTCCAGAGAGCTTTGGAGGCGGATCTGGAGTGAGGACAAGGACATCACCCAACCTGAATCATTCTCTGAGGTTTTTTATATTTTAACCAGAAAAAAAAAGCTACAATTTCTGTTTAGATTTTTGTTACATTTATATTTTACTGTGTTTTTTGGTTGTTGTTTTTTTCAGGCAGCAAAAAAAGCCGGACTGACCGATGAGGAGATCGAGGAAGCGCTGAAGCTGTACACCTCACAGGAGGTCAAAGATAAGCTTACACAGTCAACAGAGGAGGCACTCAGCTATGGGGTTGGTTGTTCTCCAACTTTCTTTGTAAATCCAGGAGAAATGATCCTAATTCTTCCAAATATATATACACCTGTGATTTATTTATTTAATTTTTTTATTAGGCTTTTGGATTCCCCATGGTGATTTGTCACATTGATGGAGAGCCAGAGATGTTTTTTGGATCTGACAGATTTGAGCTCATGGCCAACTGTATTGGTGAGAAAAATCACACAAATCACCATCTGAATCATTTTTACGCATGATAACACAACTACTCCAGCAATGTTGTTTTCATTTGAAGCTATGATTTGGTATCCAAGTGGGAGGTTTGTTGTGAATTTTATAAAAGAAAGAAATTACACACACAGACCCAGATATACTGATATAGACTTCCCCGCACTAATGTTTGCTTAAATATCACCTTAACCACATTCATTAATAAACATCTAGCATAACAGCGGTTCCATATTTACCCTGTTTTTTTCTCGTAATCAACAAAAAGGGAGCTCATTTTCATTGATTTGGTTTCCAGACACAGACCCGCCTTTTAAGCACATTGCATAGAACGTTATTGCGATGAGCTCCATAAGCTTAGCTTTAGTCTCTCTTCATCCTCTGCAGAAGAAACTTTGCTTTTTGTTCAGGATCATTTTCCCTTTGGAAATCATCTAAATAACTCCAAACTTGGTTATTATCTTAATGGTTAAAAATCTTAATCGTTGTCTCTCTGACGCCTTCTTTGTCCATGCGGGCCAACGATGTTTGTTTTGGAGCAACAGACCCTGCTTCCTCAGTCGTTACCCTCCCTTTCCTGTCATCCATGGAAAGCTTAACCCTTCAATGTCCTATGTATCATATTTGATACATATGACTGCAGACTTTCTCTCTTTTTATTTTATTTGATCAGGCATTAAAGCGTTAAAGCCTCGGTGGTTCTTTAGTCGTTGAGAACGTGGCTACTTGCAAACTTTCGGCCCTCCTAACATGAAAACTGCCTGTCGAATGGCTGGTAAAACCTGCAACTGCAATATCGTGACTTCCCGGGCTTCTTTACGTCCAAGCAACTAGAAATGTACGTCACAGAGAAGACATCAGAGGCACTACATACCCTTCTAACAGGTCAAATATTTATTTGCCTGCAGTATTTACATGGGAACCACCTTAAATTTACTATACTACCAAAAATCTCTATCGAGTCCTTTGCGATATTGTTTTTGTTGAAACAGCAAAGCTGACTTCAGTACACTTAAAATGAACTTTGAATGCAAACCACAGACCATCCAGTTTAAATAACCTTTTCTACTCGTGCTGAAAAATAGGGTCAAACCTCCGTGCTGATGGCTACTAAACAAACACAACAAACTTAAGATTCGTCCAAATATAACAGTCTGTCTCTATGTGTAATTTTGAACATTCAAATGTTTGTGGACAACTCTTGTTTTTAAAAAATCACAAAAAAAAATCAAAAATTGTCAGGATGACTGGAAGTGTTTATAAGAAAATATGATGCCAAAGGAAGGACTGATCTGTATTTACTCCACAGAATGGCTTAAAGTGACTTTGTGTTCAGAGCGTTAAACTTTAGTGGTGCACTTGATTACTGAAATCTTTTGTTGTTGTTGTTGCAGGAGAGAAGTGGTTGGGACCTCTACCCAGTTCCTCTGCCTCCAAGCTGTAAAATCAAAGCAGCTTTATTCCGCTCTCTGTGCCTTTTTTTAAATGAACATGTTTGATTTCAGTAACTATAATCTCACTTTGATCCAAATAATGTAACTTGTAATTTCATTGTAAGTAATGTGCCTGGACAACTTGCCACTGCTAATGTTTGGTTTCGTCAGAAAGATGAGATTAATAGACTCAATTAAATAATCAATTAATGAATTGAGGGATTTTTGTCAAAGACCACCACAAAGATGCTGGTTGAGTTTCCCAATGAAAAGCGCCAATAAATCTTTAATAAAAATTCTTAATCTGCTCAAAGTGTGGGAATTTACATGATTTAATAAAATACTCTTTTTCAATCTTAAATTTTGTTTTTCCTCCACAAGTCAACATGGTAGATGCTCTCAACTCTATGAGCTGCAGTAGGATCAATAAGATTAGAGCTTCCTCTGCGGCAGCTCTGCTGTATTCTTCTCTGTCATGGTTTAAAAAAACGATAAGTACACAATCATGAATGAAAAAGTGTTTAAACGTTATTTAGCCATCAGAGTTTCTTAGCTGTAGTACAATCTAGCTGCTGTAAGGTTTAACTGAACCTGGCTTGATTCTTATACCACATGTTGAGTTAAACTGGAAGGACTTTTTATCTTTTTGACAGTTATAATGCTGAACTGTTGCATTATGGACTCAGAAATATTGTCCCTGGATGCCTGGATATTTAGCAGGTAGTATATTATGAGGGTAATTTAACTGTCAGGAGTTAACCTGAAGAGATTGGTTTGGAAGACTGACTGCTACTGGAGATGATTCCTGCACACATCACCATCCACAACGACTCCTCCAAAAACACTTGGAGGATATGGTTAGAAATAACATCTCTTCAGTGAAATGCTGTTGTAGAAAAGCATTACTCGTCCTTGTACATAAAGTGCATATAAAGTAGTGCAGTGAAAATATAAAACACTTAGCACTACATAACTCCGGGTTTTTAGCTTTCAAACCTTCCCCTTCAAAATTCAGATTCATCTTAACTGGCTCGAACAAAAATTAAGCCAAGAAAAACCTGATTAGTTTGTGAACCTAATATGAAAAAAGAGTCATGCAGAACATTGTATTGAATTCAGGTCATTTATAAAGCGGCATTTTCAAACGCATGTCGTCTCAAGGCACCTTTAAAAGAAAAGTATTTCATTACAATCATATATTTTTCTTAAATAAGTTTTTATTATTTTAAAAAGGCTGCTGTGAATAAAAATTGTATTTACCAGAAAATGTTCCTTTAAGAACAATAGGACATTTAATAAAAACTGTTAAGTTACTACAAGAGTTAGTAGGCTGTTGTGCCCTTTATATCTTACTTTTAACCTCTGTTACAGTCTCAGTCTTGTTTTCCTATATTAAATAAGGATGTTAAAGTTTATTTACCAGCAGAACCGGTTGGTCATCACATGTCCGGTCAGTGTTATATCACACCTGTAAACACAGTTCCGTATAATTGTTATCAAACTAACTTTGTGTAAAGCTGAGCAGACACACTCTGGTCAAAACCCAATTTCCAGCTGTGGTTGGAAGATTTGGCCTCATACTTGATCGTTTAAGATGGTAAAACGGAAATTGACTCTATTTCTTTAGCCTCTGTGTCATTTAACAGAAACAGAAAAAAAAATGTTAATTTAAAATCGGAATGTAAATGTGTTTATGCAGCAACACTGGCCTTGTTTATGATTCCTAGTCTTACGATTGGCCTGTTGAGAGTGTAAATCAAATTTGTCTCTATGTGGGCATAAAGTGCTGATGACTAAAGATATATTTTTGTTAAATGATAAATATTAAATCATAAAATAACTGTTGTTTTCATTTAATCAGATTGTCAAACTCATACTTTTTTTTATTATCTGGTTTTTATCACATTAAGTCAGATGTTAAACCTTCCAGCTGAAAAAACCTGCCTTAACATATAACTGGTTTTAAAATAAAATTGTTTAGATCAGGGCTCGTAAAATTTCAGGCCTCCAGGTCCAGTGTCAGGCAGGTTTCACTGTTTTAGACCAACGTCCAGATAATGATAATGACAAACATAACTCTAAACAACTGGCCTCTCATCTAAACGATGCAGGATGCCAAACTTTGAGGACTGACATTGAAAAACAATGGATTACATCACAGAATTACATAAAAAATATGTAGAGAGGCTTTCTCCCCGACGTTTGTGCTGTGTTTCCAGGGTCTTCCTGATGCTTTCCGTTCCCTAATTTCATCCAACAATCCTCTGACCTTACCAGCAGCTGGCTTTATGCTTTAGATTAAATGATCCTGAAGGTTTCCCTCAGTTTTTATGTAGGGGTGTCAGGATAATGGCATGACTCAGACTCTCCAGATTCTGATTTGTGAATGTATTTTTGTCCACACATATCTGCAATTAAATAACGCTCAACCACAGTGAAGGTCGTGAGACCTGAGATGCTAAAACATTTGCATTGGAAGATTGTGATCAACGTGTAGAGCGGCTTGTTTTTCGCTGACTGAAGGAGCAAAGCCAGTCACGCCAGTTTCAGGTCAAGCGTGCTGAACAAAGAGGTGCAAACTATAAAGCAACAAGGAGTGGCTGGACCTGTTTTTATGTGCAAAGAGCAGACAGGTAGGGCAACAAAGAGGAGAAACGCTAAAGGACAAGTGTCAAACTGTGGAAAGATTGCCTGTGAGGATTTCGAGAGAGCAGACGTCTGATTTCAGTCGGTGGCATCAAACCTCAAACAGAGAAGGAGAGGAGGAGACAAGAGTGAAGAAGGATGTGGTGCATTTGATGAGGGTGGAGTTAAAGTAAACACAGCAGGCGTGGAGGCAGAAAAACAGAGAGGAGCAAATTGATCCCCCGAGTCTTGGGAGGAAGAACACAAGGAGGAGCTGAGGAGCGCAGCTGGACTCTGACTCGGCCGACAAGATGTATGGAAAGTGCCAAACCGTGTGAAGGAGGAGACCATGACCCTGCGATAAGAACGTTTAAATCAATGTTTTTTATTTATTTCTTTGACATAAAGAAACCCAAGCAAAAAACTAGGGTAAGACTCTCTATACTATCTTTCTGAAACACAAGGGCTCTGTTTTACAGTTTTAAAGCAACAAAAACACATTTATGCACTCTTTAGATTCAGCAAAAGTAGCTTTGAGTTGTAATAAGGGTTGTTTCTTTACCAATGGTGTTCATTATGTTTGAACACAGGGTGTGAGGTGCAAGTTGAGCATTAGAGTGTCCGACAAATGCAGATGAACAGGTTTGGAGATCTAGGATGTGACGTTAAAGGATGATCATGAAGAGTTTTCCTGGTGTGCCTTTTTAATTTGTCTCACAGTGTTTTGTGTTTAAGCCTCAGACAATCCAAGACACAGCATAAATATTGCTTAGTTATTTATGCTTCTTTGGTGTTGATTACACAAGTTCTTATAGTAGTTTAGATAATAGATAACATTGTCCCATAACTATACATTTATACCGTAGGATTAAAGCTTTTGGTGGATATGCGACAAAAATATCAAATTATTCGACCACGAGAAGAGGAGGAAGAAAATAAATGTACAGCCAATCAACAACACACCTTAGGTTCCTGGTCTCAGTTACACATTCTGGCCTTTTGTAGTGCTTAGGTGTGAGAGTCAAGTTACAGACTTTGCTCCACAAACAGCATAGCCATCTTCCAGGGAAACCTCATCCCTTCATTGTGTTGTTTTTGTTTTAATCTTATAGCTGTGAATTTATACTTCAAAAAAAGTCAACATTGTTGTATAATTATTTTAACTTGCCCGGCTTCAGTCTTTCTTTGGATTTTATGATGGTCTTTCAAACACTCTGTTGTTTGAGGGAAATGCTGTTGTCCGGGTGTTTAAACAAAGTTTTGTTCAATTTATTAATTTATCCGTGGAGGTCGGAAACTGTGAATGTGTTTTACTGGTTCGGTTCCTGAGTGTCCCTTTAATCTGCTTTCAATCTGACAGGATGTCCGGATCAGACTCTCGTTGCACTCAAGGCGACACCTTCTGTGGTGAGTTTTATCAGAACCATGAACTCCTGATCACTAAACATAACGTTTTGTTTATTCGATTCCCTCTGAATAAACATTTTTTTTGTTTTTTGTTAAATAATCATTATTCCTTCAAACTCCCCAAATCCCAAAACTCTTTTTATTGTTGCTTTTCTGTCATATGCAATTTCTGCAAGTGTTTGTGGCTTACAACATCACCGCTTTATTTTACCTATTTTAATGTAACTCTAATTTGTTTGTCCTTGTTTTTTATTTATTTTTATTGTTGCCGCAGCCTGAATTTATCGTTTTAATTGTTTATATAGAGACATTAGCTCTCTTGTGTTTACATAGTTTAAGGAAACTATCTACATTTGTACAAACCTCATACTGTTCAAACGCCACGTTTGGTGACAGAAAAGTTTGACTTCCGTTCATAAATGAAAAGAGAACTGCTTGCCAGGTAAAGCCGCCACGTCAACACACATAGTGCACAAACAGGTCTTTGACATCCCTGCATCTCAGAGCTGCAGGCTAATCTTCCTGCTGTTTGTTGTCCTTGCAGTGATTCGCGTTTACGAACAGGAGGTGATTGTGGTGCCCGTTTTCCTGCTGGCCAGCTTCTTGGTCTCTCTGGTTTTCATTCTGCTGCTGCGCTACTGTCCAGAGAAGGTGGACCGGATCCGTCCACGTAAAACGGTGACCACCAGGAGAATACTGCACGGCATTGATGGTAAGTGTGTCTATTTAAAGGGCTGGGATCAAAACCTGTTTGTCATGTCACACAATTTTCTAAACCTCCTCAGTTTCCTTGTATTTTTAATTTTTTTTGCCAAATTTTTGGAACCAAAGGGGGTTTTCAAGTCATGGATTCTCATTTAATGTTGTATATCTTTCCACTACATGAGGATCGTTTTCAAAGCAAATTAAATCTGCATGCTCGCAGGCATGCAATGAAAGCAAACATTTAAGTGACAAAATTAATCAGAGTCTTAAACTAAATTCTCTCCAAAGTTCCTCATTTGAATTTATGAGATCTTTTTAAAGAACACAAAAATAAAGGGAATGCTGATTTATTATGATAATTATAATAATTGGTTGATTTTCATAAACAATTTCAAACAACCAAACACTGCTTCATAAAAACTCTGCTTTTAAAATTACAAGACCAACGTTTTTGTAAAAATATAACGTTAGATATAGTTGGTTACCCAGAGAGCAACAGGTTGGTCTTGTTTTTTTATCAGGTTTTAACCTAGATAAGGATTTACCTTTTAAAAAACAACCGTCTATGTTCATAACGTCACAAGGGTGATAAACCACAGAAAATACATGAGGGCTGGATCTCGTTACATAAATTACATTTAACGAGACCCGGGTCATACAGTCTCTTCAAAAGCTTATAAAAATGTTACATTTTTGAAAACGTTTAGGTATGAATCTCTAATTGTACAGTATTTAACTAGTTCACTAACAGTTTAGCAATGATGATTTGAGTTTTCTAAACGGATCAGTCACAAAAGACTTATGCACGTATTTAGAAACACATAAGACATTTTGACAGAGTTTATTTCTCTTAAATACAGCTAATTAAAAATGTTTTATGGCACCTTTGAAAAAGTAATTACATTGTTTAATGGTAGTCGGAGAAAAAAAAACGTTTTAAAGTTCTAACATTATTAAAAGAGTGTAGGATAAAGCAGTTCTGGCTAGGACACTGAGATCATTTTCAGTACAGGATTTGAAGCACTTGGGTCCTCTTTGAGGAAATCTCTACTTTAACAATTTTAAAACTCTTTTTTACTAAGCAACACCGTCTCCATCCTAAAAAAAAAAAATACCTTGAAAATTTTAAGATTTCTTTAAATGATTTGCTTAACATTGAAGTAATTTAATTATTCAAACGTTCTGCCTGTAGCACAAGCTGCAATGAATAAATCTGTTGCATGATTTTGCCCCAATTCACCCTAAATCTGTCATGTCAGTAAAAAACAAAACAAAACTGATTGTTCTCGATGAGTTAATGTTTCACACTTATGGGTCCTCTTTTGCTTTACCTTAGCTCCGCCTGGTCTCAATGTACTTGAGCATGAAAGTATCGCCTTGGACATGCCGACTTCCTACTCCACCTTTCAGGCCCCGAAAGTGTACCAACCTCAAAACCTGTCCACACCCGTGAACACTCCCACTCTTGCACCCACCCACCGGCCGGAACCCATCAAGACCAGTTTCACTCCCATCGTCCAGCCCAGAGATTTGCCCCGCCAGAGGGTGCCGGAGTCCTTTAACATGGTCGCCCCCCTGCAGGGCTCCTTCTCTCTGCGTCCCGACCCCTCTGTGTCTCTCTACAGGGCACAAATGGAAAACAGGAATGTGGTTCTCCGCGTCCTCAATGGTGAGAAACTAGATTGAAACTTGCCAGCTCCCTATCAGATGCTTTTGGGTCAGAACTCTAAAGACTTCGTCTCCCTCTCTTCCCTCCACAGACTCGGCCGATGCCACGGAGAGAAACAACTTCCTGGGCTTTGCATCTTTCCTCGCTCAGCTCGGACCGCATCCCTTCCTGCCAGAGCTGCTTGGCGTGGTCTCAATTCGAGCTCCTCTGGTCACAGTGGTGGAGGAGCTGGAAAACAGAGACCTGCTCAGCTACTTGTGGAAATGCAGACAGGTAGACTATAATCAGTTATCATCCCACAGCGGCGGGAGAACAGGATTTACCACTCTACAGCGTTCCTCTTTCCATTTTAAACGATGGTTTCTTTTATTAAAAGTGATTAAAAAAAAGCTACTTATGCCGACCTTGTGCTGTGTAAAAAGATAAATACCCCCTAACTTAAAGTAGCGCTGTACCACCGCTGGCGGCAACAACTGGTATCAAGCTGTTGCGATAACTGGAAATGTGTTGCTGAGGAGGAATCAAGGACTCCAAAAAAAGTTGCATTAAATGAGTCAACGGGCATCAAGTTTGGCAAAAATCCTTCAGGTGTTGAAGTAGGGACTCTACGTTATGAGGACTCTGGTTGGCAACTCCTGTACCAGACGCTCTGTCGCTCTGTTTGAGTAATTTTGGTAGGCTGGACCCTCCTGTGCCTGTTTTTTTTGTTTTCACTGAATGTGGATAATGGCTCTCCCTGTTGTTCACGGGAGTCTCAAAGCTTGATAAAGGGTCTTCCAGAACATTTTCCAGACTGATAGATGGTTTCTTGAATGGACCAGGATGTGTTTCAATCTGAATACTCATTTTCAACTTTATACCATCGTTGTAGTTCTGTTCAAGTGATTTTCTGAGTCTGTATGGGGGGAGGGAGATCCTATTATCTTAATGGTTTAACAACAGAATGATTTGTTGTATAGAATTGCTATTAAAGTTAGACAGGAGGGAATCTGAGCTGTTTCTCAAATTCTTAAGAGCAACTGTGTCATTTCTCTGCCTTACCAGGACAATGTGGATCCTCCGTGTGAAATGACTGAGAGAAGAGTATTTACCATTGCAAATCAAGTTGCTTCTGCTCTGGTTTGTACAATATTAGCTATACGTTTGTTTTATTTCCCTATTTCTCTTCATGCATTCAAAAGCTTCTAAATTCAAACAAAAACGAATCTTATTGACCTGCTGAGATCAAAACTAGCTAAGAATTATTTTGTCCTCCACATTTTTTTAAATTTTTCTTCATCTTCATCTGAACGGGACTGGCTCGTCTAATCCTGCGTTTCTTGTTTGGCCACATTGTTAGGAGTTCCTCCACAGCAAAGATATCCTCCATGGAAACATCAGGGCCCGCAGCGTGCTGGTGACGGAGCAGCTCACAGCCAAGCTCTGGGGTCTGCATGGAGTCTACACCAGGAATGACAAGAAAGCCACTCAGAGTGACGACCCTGGCATCAAGAAGTGGCAGGCCCCGGAGCTGTTAGTGAGGAAGGCAGCGACTAAAAGCAGTGACATGTCAGTGTTTTTAAAATGTTTATGTTGCAACAGGTTAATCCAGCTTTTACTCTTCTCAGATTAGTTAGGATCATGTTCTTTTTTTTTCTATTACGTGATTTAATTTTAATTCAATGTAATTTCTTGAACCAGGAATATCTGTGTATTTTAGCTCGATCAAAGACTATCATTCTTTGTGTTGTGATAATAATAATAATAATAATAATTATAATATGTGTGTTACTTTGTAAGTTTTATACCTAAGGGTTGCAGTTTTCTGAAACTCTAACTCTATGCATTCTTGACTCTAGTTGGTCGTTTGGGATCTTGCTGTTTGAAATGACATCATTAGGTAAGTAGAAAAATAGCTTGAAGAATATAAAACAGAGGTTAGCGCCCCCATTTGGTTACTTAGGAACGTCGCAATCTTTGTAGGCTGCAATGCTGGGAAAAATGTTTTGAGCTCTTTCTTAGATGACAGAAATAGAAACGTATGGTGGCTCCTCCTACCTCTAACTACATATATTACAAGAGATAATGTTCATTCTGCATCAGGGTAACATGTAATTTAGTTTCCGTGAATGCATGTAAAATTAGATTTTGTTTCTCAGCAGAAATTAGGGAGAACCAGCTACCCACTCACTAGACTTGTATAAAATCAATAGAAATTTGCTCAAGGCATGACTGCCAATCGAAGGCAATTTCCCTTATAGTTCAAGAACTGGCTGAAATTGAATAAGCCCTGTTTATTGTGTTCATCCAAACCTTTCTCCAAAGTTAGCACCAATACTACAAGTGATTGCTTATAACACGAATGTTGTTCTGACTTATCACAAACAGCTGCGGCCTGTAATAAAACTCATATCTAGCTCCAGTTGTTTATGTTTTCGTGCAGAGCAAGTTGAGCTTCTGTTTCGATAAAACATGTTATTGATGCAGCTTGGAGAGTATTTTAACACAGTTTCTGTCAAACCTTTACTTTGATTGCTGCGACATTGCATTAGGCACCAAAAATGTGAAGCATAATTCAGATATTGGAAGATTTAAATTGTTACTGAATATGGTAAAGAAACCAAAACAGATATCAGTATAAAAATAAATAGATTTCCTGTCATTATTTCTAAATGAGTTATTCAAAATGTCTTCATACATGTTTTTTTTAATCTAGGGGATGCTCCATTTTCGGACATCTCAACGAATGAGCTTCTGCAGTTTCACCAGAGAGGAAAGAACCTGAAAAAACCTTCCAGCTGTTCCAACTCACTGTAAGTTACCAAGCAGAATGGATGGTGGATTGAGCATGTTGTTCAGTGCAGACTTTAACCGAATTAACACTCATTCTTTCCTTAGATATACGCTGATTAAAAACTGCTGCCAGTGGAAAGAGCAGGACCGCCCTTCGCTGGCTGACTTGAGCCGAAAAGTGGTTTCAGGAGAAAAGAGCGCCTCTGATAAAGTCCTTAAAGCCTCGGGGACGATTAATCTAGAACAGTATTTGCAGGAGGCCGGATACGGAGAAACCAACAGCTATACTGTCTTCTGATCTCTTCCAAGTTCAAGTGCCAAAGATGAAAAACTAAGTGTATATATAT
>JAVLVB010000680.1:3625781-3639923 GCA_032876305.1 Orestias chungarensis | reverse complement strand
GAGAGAGAGAGAGAGAGAGAGAGAGAGAGAGAGAGAGAGTTTTTTTTGCACCACTATCTCCAAGCCTAATGGAGCACTTTTACAACTTTAAGATGCAAAGTGCTTCAGACTCGGTTTGAGCACTTTTTGCAATAACATGGGGTCTTTATTAAGTTATTTTCCTTAGGATCAAGTCTGCAAAGATGGGACTTCATAGTGAGTTGACTTTGGAACAATTTTCATGATTTTTTTTGTTGAAGTGAGGACATTTTCTCAGGATTCTGGTAGGAAAAAGCAAAACAAAAAAGGGGGTTTTACTTTCACGAGACACAAACAATTTAAGCCTGGACCTGTTTGCAAATGTATATATATTTTAAATGGGCCAATAACCTTTAAAAAAATATAAAGTAATATATGAACTACCAATGAATCAGTGCAATTAATAATCTCTGTTATCTACGTTTACGTGAGGATGGATCCTACGCGCCTCTGGAGCAAGAACCGAGCTCCTGCTGTTTACATGGACTGAAATGTAAATGACAAAATTAACTTTGATGAGGCGTAAACGAGCCTGTGAACAATAAATATCATACTCAGTTCCAGTAATGTGTAGAATTTATTGATAGTACTGCATTCATCTACAGAACACTTCCCGTCTTATTAGGTATTTTATTTAAGCGTCTAAAACTATATAGTTCCCATGAAAAAATAATTCTGATTGTACTATATAAAAAAAAGAGAAAATACAAAACTAAACTCTTCGTAACTGTATAAAAACCACTACTAAAAACAACCAGGCTACTTGAGTGTCTTTGATCTGATTGAAGCTTGGGTTTGACATCTATGATAAAAAAGCACATATGAATATATCAACAACAAAAAAAGAACAGATATAAATGTAACCGCTGCTGAAACAACCTGAAGGCCGAAACGCCTGTTTAAAGTCAAGTTCAAAGGCTTTTTCTATGTCCACAAGAGAAAATGCTTAAGCAAAAACCTTTGCAGGCTGCAAGATCAGCAGTTTCAGGCGTCTAGACACAACGTTTCTACTTTGAGACAAACAGAAAGTAGGAAAGAAAAAAAAAGCTAATGGAAGGGACACTTCATTTCGTGATATCAGTGGCTTACACATACCTGTATGTGTAAGACTGCACATTCATAGGCCAGAGAGAATACTGTCTTATCTCCACGTATCATTGACAGTGCTTTGAAATTTCTTTTTTACATTTTTTTTATTTATAACTACTACAACCTTTAATGTATTTTTTGGGGACTTTAGGTAACAGACCAACAGAAAGTACCGCCATGTAGAGACTAGGTTAGATTTATAGCCTGACGTCGACCCAAACCAAAGTTAGAAACGTGATGGCTGATTAGTGTAGGCCTCGGGGTTCTTGTGGCGCATTTGTATTAAGTTTATCTACAGTACAGAGACAAATCAAGCGAGAATGCACGACTTAACGTTTTGTTTAGTGATTGTAATCAAAATAAAGGAGTAGGTAAGTTATATGGACTGTAACAACCGCACCACTCTGTACAACTACTGCACTCCTGCCAATATCACATTCAATGTGTTTACTTGCCTTACCGTTACAGAGAAGCCACAAAACGGAGCCGGAGAGGTGTTGAACAAAAGCTAGAAATGGTTACACTACTAATCCAGCAGAGTGCAAATCAGAGGTCTGTGAGTGGTGGCCTAAAAACGAACGTTCATTTAAATACGCTCAGGATCGGGCCTCAAATGCACGTTATTAGACGTGATGGATTGGTCTGGACCGGGTCAGGCTGTTTCTTTTAGGCCCGATGTAGACTCCAGTAGAGGCGTACCCCAAAAAGACAAAAGGTGCTTCAATTATGTATCTTCTTAACGGTTTGGATAAAAATGCACAACCAGCTTTTGTGTTACTTGTGTTGGTTGACATAAAGTCCCACTGAAAGAGATAAAAGTTTGTAGTTGCAATGAGAGAAAAAATAAATAAATGAAATGATGACAGAACAGTTTTGCAAGGAACTGTAGCTGTTTTAGCACCCGACATTTTTTATATAAAGCTCTCTAAGAGTTTTAGACCATACGGAGGACCAACCGTGGCTCAGCTCATCGAGGAAACCTTTTAACTGAATCAGTCACATCTTATTATATCACTTATGTGGTTGTTATAAAAACTCGTACCCTAAAGCAAGACGAAAAGCAAAGAGGGTGGACTGAATTAAAAGGTTCATGTGGTCTGAAAGCTCCTTCAGATTGACGGGGACCACAATCAATCGTTTGTGTGAATGAAACATTCACGCATTCCCCACGAACTCCCAAGTGTTGATTCCTGAGGCGTCAGAAATGGGAACGAAGCCATCACTCGCGCAGGCTATTGATGGAGGCACAGATCTTCAGCGCTGGACCCAGTTTAATGTTCATGGTGGAGATTAGGTGGTCCTCTCGCAGCAGCAGCAGAGCCTGCCCGTCAATCTCCTGCGACAGAAACTGGGCGGCCAGCTCCTCGCAGCCTAAACCCCAGCAGGAATCAACGAGATTCGTCAGCACGGGGCGACATGGAGATGTTTAAACAACCAGAAAAAGATGGCGATGCGGCCGCTGACCTTGAAGCGAGGAGATGAACTTGCAGACTTCTTCCACGCTCCACTGAGCCGGAGTCGTGGATAGGAAGGTGCCCCCCTCGATCAGAAGGCTTCCAGGGGCCGAGCTGTCGGAGGGAGGAGCGCTGCGCTCCGCTCTGGAGCCGGGGTGTAACGAGCTTCTGGACAGCGAGGAGGAGTCGTCCTCCTCCTCCTCCCCCTCCCCCTCGCTGGACACTTCTTCTGAGCGACTCGACTCCGAGTGACACTTTCGAGGGAAAAGGCGAGGCACAACGACGACCAAGTTAGAAACTTAACAGTGAAAGATATTCCAACGTCTCACATCTCAATAATAACAATATTAATTAATAATATGCAACATAAATGGACAATAATAGGTAAACATGGCGCGGCTTTACAAAAACGACTTTATGGGAAAAAAGGTTCCCAGAGGTAAGAGCTTCAAATGCTTTACGACTGCGGATAGATTTAGATGACGAGTCTGGCCTGAAAATATATTTTACTTAATGATACGGTGTTTTAAAAAAGTAAACTAAGAATTTATACATGGTTTATATAATGATATGGAAAATTATCCGTATTAGCAAACACAGGGAAGGTGAAAAAACAAAACAAAAAAAAACAGTTCTCACCTTGACAGAACGATGCTTGCTCGATACTTTACCGTAGGCGCTATTCGAACTTCCCCTTCGAGAAGGACCTCTGCGTTTAGCGGCGCTCTCTGAGGGGTTCGAAGGCAGCGGCGTCCCCCCGCCGCCACTTCTCCCTCTGCTGGACTTGTAGTGCTGGCTGCAGCTCACGTTATACCTAAAAAGCCAAAAAGGATCCGCTAGCGAAAGCTTCCTTTTGATACACATCATAAGACTGCAAATGCACGAATTAGCAGTGTGCATCTTGACTACGGTATTAAGAATTGAATTTGTTGCATTCGTAAACACACTCGTTCTTGCAAAAAATGGAAAACTTTAAGTTGGTCCGTCATGGAAAATCCAAGGAAATTACATTTTCGCTTGAGGGTGTAAAATTGCAAAAACGTTTTAGAGGGTGTGAATACTTTTGCAACGGTATCTTTATGAGAGATGAGATAGTACCTCTTAGCACAAGTGTTTGAACAGAACCTCTTTGATCCCCTGAACTGACTGGCTGGAGCAAAGCATCTGCAGTATTCACATCTCAACACTGCAAAAAATGAAAATAAAAACACTTAAGAGCGAATACCCAAAAAAGGTAGAACATGAAACATAAATAAACAAATCTTCACTTACACGGAGGACCGTTTTCTGTACGGCCAACCAGGGCAAAATCTCTGTCTTTGAGGAGTCCAGCAACCTGCAGGGAGAACAAGAATGTTACTTCCAAGGTCCCGTTTAATCTAAAAAATAAAAAAAACACGCAATTCACGCCTATATGCTCAGTTTAAAGTTTAAACACAAAACTTTACCATAAATGATGAGCATGAAAGAAACAACAAAGAGCAAGGAAAAAGGAAGGAAGGACACAAGGATTAAAGAAGGGCAGGAAAGATGGTGGAAAATGATGGCAAATCAAGGGGTAATAAAGAATAGAAGAACACGATGAAGAAATTTGAAAAGGATGTAAGAAAGAAATAAAGAGAGGACGCAAGAAAGGAAGGAGGGACCCAAAGAAGAATGGATGTAGTGAAGATGGAGGGAGGAAGGTGGGACACAAGGAAGGAAGAGGTTGCAAGATTGAAAGGACGAATGAAAGAAAGTAAGGAAAGACAGGAGGAAAGTAGAAAAGAAGGACAGAACGCCCTAAAAAACAATGGAAGGATGGAAAAACAATGGAAGGTAGGAAAAAACAAAATATGGGAGAGAATGAAGAAACGAGTCCAAATAGGACGCGAAATGTCTTCCACGCCCTTGTTGCGTTTCCCCTGCTTAATCAAAACCCGGGAAATCCAAAAATATTCCCCGACATTTCCCAGGTAGTGTGAGAAACCTGCAGCTTTCTCGTTGTTAAAAACACACACAGGTTCGATGCGGTGGCAGGGATCGCTTACAGGGAAGGGCTCAGCTCCCTCTTGAATGACAAAGCCCTCGATGAGATGAGTGAGAACTTGAGGTTTGACCACCGCCTGAGGAACTTTGTCGCTGTGGCTGACTCTGGACAAAGGCAGAGGGAAGGACAGCGTCGGCGGAGAGGAGAACGTGGCCTCGGCGGGAGGAGCTGAGGAGAATCGAAAGATTCAAATAAACAAGCGGGTAATCCTGCTGTCTAGTTGATTTAGAGCAGCAGACAATAGTTACCTAAATCTTTTGTAGGGGCAGGAGATAAAGGTGGAGCAGAATCTTTCATGGGGGCAGAAACGGATGTTTCTGACATCTCGTCTGGCGCATCACTCTCAGATTTTCTCTTCAGAGAGCCGGATGGTGGCTTTGTCTGAAAATATTTGCAGAAGCAGGCATTGTAAAATAGCAGGGATTAGTTTTTTACGCTTAGAAAAGTTAAACTAAGCTGCACATCCTGATCTTACCGCTGCTGTATTGCTGGGGACTGAGATACCAGATAGACTCTCCTGAGCCGTGGTGCTGCGTGCCTGAGCGAAAGCCACAGCTTGAGGGTTTCCTGCCAAGCCCTGCCTGGCTCCCACCAGCTGGACCGGGATGTGTGCAGGGTTAAGACCCCCCGTGTTGGCTTGATTGTTGCTCGGCGGCGCTGGGAGGATGGGAGGCGGCTGCCGAGGGGACAGCTGAACAGGCAAGCGGTGTCCCTGAGCCGTCTTGGGCTGTATCGGGATGGGACCCTTCTCCATGTTAGGGTTTGCCTGCTGAAGAGGCTGCACGACCAGAGTCTGTGGATTCATGTTGGCCTTCGGTGCCACAGAACCAATTGGGTAACCCTGGGTGGAAGTAGTGACGTTCGAAGTGGGCACCAGGATAACGGGGGCAGCGGAAGGGGAAAGGAGGAGCTGAGACAGGGGGAGCGCAGGGGATGAGGAGGAGGAGGACGGGGCAACGGACGCCGCAGGGGTAACAGTCATGGCAGCCTGGTTCCCCGTCTTCACAGTCAGGGTGCTGGAGGCAGACGGTTGATTAAAGCTGGCTTTGGCCATCTGTTGCTGCTGCTGTGGAAATGTGTGCTGCTGCTGCTGAGTGAGAGGAAAGCTGCCGGCATCCTTCTTATCCGCACCATCGGCCTTTGCGGCAACTGCTTTGGTGTTAGAGGTACAGTGTAGCGCCAGGTTTTGCACCTGGGAAACAGGGAAACAAGAGATTTGTGTTAAAACAAGAGTCTTCTCTTAAATAAAGCTTGCTAGATCTACAGTAAATAGATAAGACCTGATCGCTCTCAGGCTGGGCACTTGTAGTGGTGGAGGCAGCGTCCTGCTGTTGGGTTTGTGTTTGCGTCTGAGCGACCGTCGCTACGGCAGCTGTCGTCCCACCGGGCATGAAGATGAGCTGGGAGGCGAGCGGGGCCCTAAGAGCACGGTTCACCTGCGCAAACATTCAGACATGTTCAGATCTTTGGTGTGTGTCTATAAACAAAATCAAAAAGTTCTTGTAGTTCTTAGAAAGAAGAAAAGAGTTTACGGTGGTTTTTATTACCCTCTACACAATGCGTGGGCTATTTTTCTGCATAATAAGATTTTAAATAGTTGAAAAAGGCAATGTTCCATCATCCTGTGCCAATAATTAATTTAGGAGATGCCAGGCAAAGCGACCAGTTTTCTCTGGCTTCTTTCAACGTAACAACGACGTAACCTTTGAACTTTCTGGAGTTTGTTCCCACAAAAGAAACAACATGAGAATCATATACCAATCCACGCACTTTCACCATTTGTCACTGCCTCTGTTTATAAGAACTATTGCATTAATTTAAAAAAAATATTAAAAAAAATAGTTATAGATTTCTATTATAAAGTAATAAATGCATAAGTGGAAAGTGACTATAAATATACAATATTGATAAAACTATTTTTATTTAAAAACTAACAAGACAATAGAAGTGTAAAAATATTTAATATAATATAATATAATGCATTTATTGATTTACTTTTGAACACTTTCAAATGTTTAGCTGCCCTCAGGTAAACATGAGGCCAGAGTAGTCTCAAAAAGAATGAACTCATGCAGTGTTTTCCACAAATGCACATGCTCTGGTTCACAAATATAGTTTTTATGCAAACTTTTAATATAAATTCGGAAATGCACACGAGTTGTTTCACAAATGCACACATTCTGGTTCACAAATATAACTTTTACTTCCACTTGTAATCTAATTCCACAGGTCACACGAATCGCTTGAATGTGGATTAGAAACCCGTTTCTCATCTGACGGCGCAGGTCAACAAACGTCAACATTGCCTGATGAATCCGTCAATCAAATTCACACAGGCCAATCGAATAGCCCATTACATTTTAACGACAATCGTAGAGTCATGCGCATGCTCAGTACAGGTGAATCCGGAAAACACACGAAGCTGAAGTTGGCTAAAGGGCGATTCCACTCAAATTTCACTACCTTTGGCACATTTAATCTTCTCTAGATAAAAAAACTACAAAACATAAACACTTCAAACCTGGACTGGATTGTTCTAAAGAGATTGTATAATATTTAAATCCAGGTTTGTGATTTGTGATATCTTTCTCTGATTTGTGAAACTTCAATAAAGGCACAGTTTCGGCAATTTTTTAGGTTCAGCATCACACTTCAGCTGCTCCAGCTCTTAATTTTACAGGACATTCTGTCTAGTACAGTGATACCACATTTCAGTTCTCAAGACAAGTGTGTTCTAATTATTTTTTGATGACGATCAGCAATTGGAAAAAATAAAGAAGTACCTGTCAGACCTGCTTGACAGCTACAAAAACATGTCTGCCCAAGTCAGGGACATGGTCTTTTAAGACAAAATTAAATACACGCTAAATTTTAATGCTTTCTGAGGTAAGTTACTTGAATAGCTTTGTACAAAACTTCAACATTAACTAAATAAGTATTTACTTCAACAAAATAATACACAAAAGCAATGCTTTATTCAGAAAACATGTTTGTTAAAAATCTAACTGTGAACCACATTAAGTGAACTTATTAACAGTAATAAAATAATCTATAAACTATCTAATTAAATTCAAAAAGCCTGCAGGCACTTTACAGAACTAATTTCAATTCAATCGTACACTTCCAACTGTTAAAAGTTATAGAACAGTACAATAAGCTCAGTTAATATCCTCAATTAGTAGTTTAAAAAGTTTCTTTCCACGGACACCTAGCCGAGAATCGAGTAATTTACTAGCAGCACTTACTCCTCCTGGATGAACAGGCAGTGACAGCAGAAAATGTCATGCATGCTTGGACAATAAAAGAGAGCAAAGTCATAAATAATATTCAGAAAAAAAGGAAAAGCTTAAATATAATCTTGATAAAAATGTAAAAATGTGGATCTTTATAAAATACTTTTTAACATAACATTTTGGGTTGTAACACATGCATCCATAAATGCAATGACTAAAACAAAAGGACTGAGCAGGGCTGAGGCAATTGAAAAGATGAAGAATTGCCAAATGGAGGAGAGCTAAGAGAATTAAAGTTATTGAAGCAATATGAACAAATAAATAAATAAAAAATAATCATGTTTCAAAAGCATGAAGCTATTGAAGTGATTAATAACTTTATGCATGTTTTACAGTGAGAGAGAGGAGCTTCACATGCAACTTTTTTTATTATTTTAAATCTGACTTTCAATAATATTCAACATTTGGCGGTTTAAAAAAATATATTTATTCTGCTCTTTATAATTTCGCTAGTACAATAGAATAATCCAGTCCAGGTTTGAAGTGTGTATGTTTTGTCGTTTTGGAACTGGAGCAGCTTAAGTGATGCAGAACCCCAAAAAATTGCTGAAACGGGCCTTTATTAAGGTTTCACAAATCACAAACCTTGATTTAAATATCCTGCAATCTCTTTACAACAATCCAGTCCAGGTTTGAAGTGTTTGTGTTTTGTAGTTTTTAATCTAGAGAATATTAAATGTGCCAAAGTTAGTGAAACTTGAGCGGAATCACCCTTTAGCCATTTTAGTCGGTAGAATTTAATGGGCTATTCCAGTGTTTTTCAATCGTCAGGTGTGCCGTGGAAATTATCTTGGTGAAATTGGATAATTGTTGAGTATTTTTGAAGTGGACATGTTAAGTGCAATTTGAAATAAGAGATATATAATATGATAAAAAAATACAGGTTTATTCTATTCATATTAAAGACACTTCGATATGAATTACTATAAATGTAATTTATGCGACTATAGAGTATCATTTGTTTAAGTTTTTGGTTGGTGGTGTGCCTCGTAATTCTTTCAATGAAAACAATGTACCTTGGCTCAAAAAAGGTTGAAAAACACTGGGCTATTCGATTGGCCTGTGTGAATTTGATTGACGGATTAATAAGACAATGGTGACGTTTGTTGACCTGCGCCGTCAGATGAGTCTAAAAATTCACCGCAGCGGATTCTCTCATGAATGCAGTGAGGTTTACAAATGAGAAACGGGTTTTTAATCCATATTCAGCGATTCGTGTGACCTGTGGATTTAGATTACATGTGGAGGTAAAAGTTATATTTGTGAACAAGTCGTGTGCATTTCCGAATTTATATTACAAGTTTGCATAAAAAATATATTTGTGAAATGGAAAATGTGCATTTCTGAATCTGAAATACAACTGTGAACCAGAGCATGTTCATTTGTGGAAAACACTCCGTGAGTTCATTCTTTTTGAGACTATTCTGGCCTCATAGTAGCACAGTAAGAAGAAAATGGTGCCTCAGAATGATTCTTAGCTCTGACTTTAGATACAAGTCAAACACTGAAACCTAGTTATGTGTACTTTTTAAACTCACCCTAAGATACATCTGCCCCTGACCCGCAGAGTTACCACCCAACAGCACCGATTGGTTGAGAGCTGTCGTCGTTGCAGAGGTAGCCGGGCCGTGTGGACGAGGACTGCTCATAATCCCACCTGCTGATGTAGTGCTTAAATTGACCTGCATTAAAAATCAAAAACAGGTTTCTAAAAAGTTGTAGAAATCTGCTTGTAGGACTGACAGAAGTCATTGTGAACCTTCAATGAATAAACTCACAGTGGTGGGAGCCTGTGACATGCTGTTACTCGGAGTATTGGACTGACGACTGGCTGCAAGAGTGGCCTGGTTTAAAAAGTGACATTAAAGCTAGGTAAATAAGAATGGAGTGAAATTCAATCTATATGGCTTTTAAAGACACAAATAACAAAATGCGGCGAAAAACAATTTGAACTGTTGTCATACGTGTACCTGCTGCACGGCAAAGTTTTGCAGCTGGGCAGTATTAATCTGCTGCTGCAACATGAGCTGCTGGAAGTATTGGGCTGCATTAGGTTGTCTTTGCAGAGCTTGGAGAGCCTAGACGAACAAAACACGCACAGGTACTTATTTCTTCGTTATGAAATAAAAAGGGCTACTCAAAATAACAAAGCACCTCTTAAACAGCGGTTGAGAAACGCAGTCCCTCACCTGCACAGCTTGTCTCTCATACAGAGACATGCGGGCTATCTGGGGTGCCCGGGAATTCCCACTTGTCTGGGCGTTTCCATTGGTGGTGCTTGTATTTTGGTCTTCACCTGACTCCATATCCGCTGTTAGAAAAACAACAACAATGTTTTAACTCATAAAGAAAGTTTCTATCCATATATATATATATATATATATATATATATATATATATATATATATATATATATATATATATATATATATATATATATATATATATATATATATATATATATATATATATATATATATAAATATAATGGAGTTTTCTTTTAGCCAGCTGGGCATCAGTGCTCAGCTGTACTTAACAGGAGGACTTTAAATTGGATAATGTTTTTTGTTGTCGTGTCTTTGTTTTGTTTTTTGCCATTTGAGACTTAACAGCTGGTAATCTTGCTTATTAATAAACCTTCATAAAAAAAAAAGTAAAAGATCACTATATTTAAACTGTGATTTCCAACATCTGAATAATTTTCACTCATTACTTTTCCAAGCTTTTAAGATGCAAACATCAATAGCAGCCAAATCAACATAATCATCCTGTTATAATCACATACAAATAACATCTGTCCAGCCTTCTGAAGCAGATCATTGCTCCAACAGAGGTTGATGTCTGCTATTGTTTTGCACTTTATCTCCTAAGGCTGTGGACAAAGGTGCAAACATGAATCCCAATGATGGTGAACAACACAGCTGGTTGATATGAACACACGAACACAACAGAAAGGCTTGATGGACTACGAAAAACAAAAGAAAGCTAACTGTCCATCGGTGGCTAACTAACTCTTGCTACTTAGTTTTTACTCTTCCACTCAGTTGGCCGCCTCAACTTTACCCTTTACAACTTTAAGACGTTTAATAAAAGCCTCACAATGTTAGAGACAATGTCTTTGCGCATTAACACTAGAAAGCATTTATAACAACAGCAGGAAAAAAAAAAAATGGCATAAAGAAGTAGTTACAGATATGCTAACCCCCTTAGCAACGTTAGCTGTCCATAGTTGGACACAGCAGTCCCTCCAACACCCAGCCTGCTCTGGAACTTCTAAATTAAGTGCCTACCTCTCTTAAAGTTTGTCCGATTTTTCCACGGAGTATGAACTAATGAAAGCGGAGCGGATTTCTATTTTTTTTAAACTGGGAAAAACGAGTGAGAGCCTTTGAGGATTTTTGCCTGCAGCGAAGCCCCGCCCCCTGCCTAGATCGCCCCGCCCCCTGCCTGCAGCGCCCCGCCCCCTGCCATTTTTTTCCTTCTTCTTCTTCTTCTTTCTTCTGTTTTTTTCTCTCTCTGGCAAAAATCACCTCTAGGCTTAAAGAGGCTGTTTCAACATTTGTTATATGGGAATTCTCTGAAATGTACTGTAACATATGAAATGCTCAATTAATGCATATTAAGCTTAAAATTTACAACTACTTGTTGTTATTTATTTTTTTTCTCTTTCCAGTTTATTTAATTTTGGTGAATTTGCAAAAAATACACTGCTTAGTTTCTTTTGGCAAGTATTTCCTCTACGATTGATGCTGAAAAACTAGTCCATGCATTTGTTACTTCAAGCCAGGACTATTGTAATGATGAAACATAAAAGGAGAGATCATATCCCCCCTATTTTAGCTTCCCCTCATTGGCTCCTTATCAAATTAAAAATAGATTTTAAGATATTTTTTGACTAATAAAGCCCCTACTAATAAAGCTCCATCACACATCAGAGATTTATTTAGTCCATACGTCTCTAAATGCTGAGCACTTCGCTCTGAGAATATAGGTTTACTGGTGGTTCCTAGAATCTCTAAAACTACTGTGGGAGGCAGATCTTTTGGTTATCTGGCTCCTCTCCTGTGGAACCAGCTTCCAGCTTTAGTTCGTGAGGCTGACGCCCTGGCTAGTTTCAAATCTAGGCTTAAAATGTTCCTGTTTGATAAAGCTTATAGTTAAGAAGAGGCAGAGAAGACTGGTGGGGGGAAGAACTCAGTCTAGCCCAGTGCTTTTCAACCTTTTTTGAGCCAAGGTTCATTGTTTTCATTGAAAGAATTATGAGGCACACCACCAACCAAAAATGTAAACAAATGATACTCTATAGTCGCATATATTACATTTATAGTAATTCATATCAAAGTGTCTTTAATATGAATCAAATAAACAGGTATTTTTTTATCATATTTTATATCTATTTCAAATTGCACTTTACATGTCCACCTCAAAAATACTCAACAATTATCCAATTTCACCAATATAATTTATAAAATGGCTAAAGGGCGATTCTGCTCAAGTTTCACTAACTTTGGCACATTTAATCTTCTCTAGATAAAAAACTACGAAACACAAACACTTCAAACCTGGACTGGATTGTTGTAAAGAGAGTGCAGGATATTTAAATCCAGGTTTGTGATTTGTGAAACCTTAATAAAGGCCCGTTTCAGCTATTTTTTTAGGTTCTGCATCACTTAAGCTGCTCCAGTTCCAAAACTACAAAACATACACACTTCAAACCTGGACTGGATTATTCTATTGTACTAGCGAAATTATAAAGAGCAGAATAACATTTATTTTTTTAAAACCGCCAAATGTTGATTATTATTGAAAGTCAGATTTAAAATAATAAAAAAAGTTGCATGTGAAGCTCCTCTCTCTCACTGTAAAACATGCATAAAGTTATTAATCACTTCAATAGCTTCATGCTTTTGAAACATGATTTTTTTTATTTTGTAAACCTTAGGTGTGAAAAACTTGCATCATTCCCAAGACTCAGCTGTACTAGCTCAAAAGGGTACTGAATAATTTAAAGGGGTCTGAATACGTTCCGTACCCACTGTGTGTGTGTGTGTATGTGTATATATATATATGTATATATATATATATATATATGTATATATATATATATACACACTGATAAAGCAAACAGGAAGAACTTTGTAGTTAGTGCTCTTAAAATTTCATAGTAGACCTATCAGAGTTTAGGTTAATTTTTGAAGCCTGGATGGAGCTCACCAATAAATGAAAAGCATAAAAGACACAAGAAAATATCTTTTATAAACTATTAGACATAGTCTTCTTAAAAATGTGACAAAGCAGAAGATAAGAAAACTTCCAGTCAGCTAAAGCATTAAAAAATAAAATATAATCAAGAAAGTCTGGTTCAAATTAATCAAAATGAAAAATGACAAGTTTAGACTACACCTTATTACAAACATTATCAAACCTGGATGCATAATTTATTTACTTCAAACACAAGTGAAACCATTTTTAATTAGAGAATACATGAGAACAATTCACTGAAAAAGGAGAAATAAGCTGACGTTACTTTGGCAGAGACAAAGTAAAGCAGGAAAAAATGCAACTGAGTAAGTAGCAAAACTCAAAAAATACTTCCATCAACTTCCAAAACACCATACCTTAGTCTTCAGCAGTAGTTCATGTATAAAATCTATAAACCTTATGACTAACATTTTACATCCACCGATATTATATCAACAAGGAGTACAGAAGATGCCGTCGCTGCCACTCCAGACGTTTCGCAATAGAGGCAAAAACAGCAGCTAGAAGCTTTTCTGCAAACACAGGTGTACGTAAAAATAGACATTGATAAATGTAAAAGTCTGAAAACAATTAAATGGTATTTTCTTTGTGTGTAACAAAATATCTAAATTGATGTAGACATATTTTTTGTTTTGGGCCAGGTAACTTAAGTATAAACAGACAAATCAACTTGCATAAGCTTTGTTTTTTTTGCACTGCTCTCTACATGTGCAGCAAGGCTGTCATTTTAATAAGAGCTAAAAAAAAAAAAAAGTACATTCACGATTCGGTCAAAACGAGTCTTTTTTTAAAAAAAGAAGAAAAAAAAAGAGCATAAACACTTAAAATGTGTAGCTTTCAACAAGAATTACCTAAACAGAATACAAAGTGGTGCAACCCGCACCCTCATCAAACGACCGTCATGAGCCAAGCAAGAACGAAACAAGTCACTGCTGAATTTGCTTCACAGGTAAATCACAGCCTTCACTTTTTCGTCTGATTTTCCGCAGAAGAGTTA
>JAVLVB010000680.1:3573388-3625681 GCA_032876305.1 Orestias chungarensis | reverse complement strand
AAAAAAAAAAAAAAAAAAAAAACACACACACACACTTGTGTCCACCAGTAACTTTGTCTAAGCTTTTAAAGCATAACCCGGGTCACACAGTGAAAATATATGACGTTTTTCAGACGTGCGAAGGTCACATAGGTAGTAAGTGGTCATCTCTCTCCTCTGGCTCTTCCTCTACAGCGTCAGTGTTCACTCCACGGTAAGCTGGAGCTTCCTCTCGGCTTCTCGAGCGGCACACAAAGTCGCAGCCGTCCTGTAGGGAGCAAGTCAAATTCACCTTGAATCGTAAATGTACATAAAAGTAATGTCTTGCTTACACTTAACCCTGCAGAAGTAAATCTGAAAAGCATTCAGCTCTTATTTGTAAATCCGTCATTGAACCACAATTTGGAATACAGATATTTGCACAAACAAAAACAGATTCTGGTTGAAGTCTTGCCATAAATTTTCAAAAAAAAAATAAAAAATATATATATATATAAAACATCAATCCTTTTTCATTCGGTCTGTCTATTTTATGCAATTCTAATAAACACACTGAACTTTCTGATTCTAACGTGAATAAATGTTCGAAAGGTAAAAATCATTTAGCAGTGAACTGCAAGTTATGTGTGACCTGGATAAATCTTACCGCTGTAAGGTTCCCAACTTCCACCCAAAAAGCATAATTTGGGAATTGCTCCATTCCTTTGGCTCCAACAATCAGCCGCTGGTAAAGGAAACCGCCAATGAGGTAAACGGCCACAAGACAGAAACCACTGAAAGAAAACAAGTTATAAAAATCTCAGGATCACCAATTCTTATTGCAGTTTGACAAGTTTGTGTGTGATGTAAAATGTTTGTGCGTACATGATGAGTATTATGGAACCAGCACTGAGCCGGGATTCAACAGGAGGACACACTGCACTGGAGTCCATCTCGAAGAGGTAAAAGCAATCATTCTGCCTTTCTCTGTCTTCAAGAATAACTTCCAAACCACCCTGGGAACAAAACAAGATAGGTTAGGGTCCCTCTTACTGAAAGAAACAAACAAAACAAATCTGGTAGCAAAGGTCCGCTAGCAATGATGGGAACCTTCAATTTACAGTTTGCTGGAAATGGAAATAAAACTCGACTTCTCAGTTATCAACCACTTAAGACAAACTGAGGTGTATGTAGAGCAAGTTACGGCACGCTTCACATTAATCCTTGCCGCTACAAGTCTGAGTCACTGTCCTACACAACTCTCAGTTGCTTGATAAGTCTAAAGATAAATGGAAAGTTGTGGATTAAGTTTCAACACAAAACCTGAAATGACATGTAAGCAGGACTCTATCTATCTATCTATACCGTATATATATATATATATATATATATATATATATATATATATATATATATATATATATATATATATATATATATATAAGAATACACATTCAAAGGTCTGAATATATGGAATCAAGTGTAAATATATGGAATGAAAGTCGGACCGACCTCAATGGATTATGGGTAACGTGGTTCAAGGCACACATACTCGACTATGTGTATTCGTGTTCATTTGAAAATGTATCGGCAGTGACTTGAGCAGTGTACCTATTCTAAGTACGCATCAAACGAAGTATTCTAATAGAACCAAGTTCTTATTTCATTCATTTTATTAAGGATCAATGCCTCTGCGGACTTGGGCCAGCCTCATTTCCGGCAATGCATTTTGCACCACCAGTGGTAAACACAGGTGAGCGCAGACATTGTTTTCAAACTATACTGAATTTGTTGCATAGTTTATATATAAATAAAGAAAATCCATTACCGCCACTGTGTTTTTATTGCAGGAGATCATTATAATGGCCTTTCTGGCTTCCATGTTGCAGTGGGAGTCATATTTGTCGCCATTTCGGTAGATCAGCATCACCCAGTCACCTGAAATGTTAGAAAACAACATCAAAACAGGAAAAACCTTTAAATGTCTCCAGATGTTTCAATTTGAGGATTTGCCTAACATAACACCATCTTGGAACTCAATCTCGAATCAGGTTGAATTGAGGCTGTATAAAGAATAAATTCTCATATATCAGAGAGTCTTACTGCCACCATAGGCTTGGGTCGATGTATATGAGCCAATGACTGTCGGCTTATCCTGTTTTTTGGTGTTTCTTTGGATGACCCCGGCTCCAGGAACCCCTCCTGCATCTCCACAAAGCTGGATTACGTATGTGTAGCTTTCCGTTTCTTCTTTGACATCTATAGTCAAGCTGCCAACATGACAAGGTGATCAAGTTTAGGATTACTGTAAGATTACACTGAAAACAAAAAAAGCCAGATGCATTGCTGTGGGTTTTGATTATACATTTGTTAAATATCAACAGCGTTTTTTACTCTTACTTACTTTCTGCCAGCCAGTGGTTCTAGCCGATCAAGAACCGCCCTCTCAGACTTAGTTTCGACAGATAGCTGGCATGCCTTGGTGCCGTCACCGGCAAACACGCCGCTTCTACAGAGCGCCAGCTGAGTCAAAACGGCCCACAAGAAGATGGAACCTCGACTTGGAAACCTGAACAGCTAACACATACAAAGAAGACAACTCTCAAGTACAAGACTTTGTTAATAACATATTATACAGAGGTTTTACAAATGTTTACGTTTCAAAACTCCTTTTATCATACTTAAAGTTAACATCACTTAAAGACATTTTAATGGGTTTTTGATAGTAACGGGTTTCCTTTTGGCTGTATGATGCCTAGCAGTTGCTGGTCACTCCTGTTATTTACATTATACTCTGATTCTATACCTCTTACAAGTGCTATCTAATACAATACAAAACCTTTCACACATTTTCCTACCCCTGATTTTACAGATCAGACTAAACACAAGTTCTCGCTCATGTCCTTCATACTACTGTGTGTGGTTGTTCCTAATTGGTTGGACTTTACTTTATAATAATCTCAAGAATATGGATGTCCCGGTTTCTTGTGCATCACACTTTACCCCTTGCACTCAACTTGCCATTAATATGTTTTGAATATGCACTAACTTGCGTTTTTCTTTTTCAAGCGGCAATCTTTTGAGCCTGTCTGACAACAGTCAACCTAGCAGTCTAAACCTAACACAACCTTTTAGTTAAATTCATTTTGTTATGGGTCTTAGGCATCGTGATTTACCAAGAAAAAAAATTGCTTTTTTTATTGCTTGTAAGCCATAATAATAAAACAATGCTTTTAAATACATCACTGTGTAATAACTGTATGTTTTTAATCGCACTTTTCTGGACTAAATGTCTGGAGAAAGTGATTCATCCATGTATTTTCTGTAAAACCTTATCCACAGGGTTGTAATACTTGTTCTTGATATTTTTTCATATTCATATTTTAGACATTTATTATGTCTACGCCGAAACAAATTTCTTGTATATTCAATAAAATACTTTGGCAATAAACCTTTTCTTATGTTTGACTGAGGGGGGTGATAGCTCAAATGGTCATTGGGGCAGAAGGGCAGTACTTCCTGGAAAGTTTACCAGTCGACCCCAGAGCAGAACAGGCGTACACACTCATACATAAAAGCCATATGGGAAATTGAATTAACATAAAAGTCAAGTTTTTTAGGACTTTTACCCGAGGAGAGTCCATGCATACACTTGGAAGAACATGCAAACTCATTGCAGAAAGACAAACAGGCCTGGATTTGCACCCAGACACGAAATTAGCTTTTTAAAGGTATTTATTGAGAAGCAGCTGCATATTGAAGAGTCATGCTTAACACAGATACAATTGTTTTCGTTGAACACTAACACAGTTCAATTCTGCACTAAACTAATTTAGAGCAAGCCCTACATCTATAAAAGACTACATCTATATATCACACTAGGTTGCAGGGCCAAGTCATCACACAG
This sequence comes from Orestias chungarensis, assembly GCA_032876305.1. Taxonomy (NCBI): domain Eukaryota; kingdom Metazoa; phylum Chordata; class Actinopteri; order Cyprinodontiformes; family Cyprinodontidae; genus Orestias; species Orestias chungarensis. Next base: position 3,621,816 of record JAVLVB010000680.1, on the reverse strand, counting down.
GGTCACAACACATGCTAAGCATGTGATGTTTTTCCCAGATGACAAACCTTATTAAAAGCCTTAACTCTTGTCAGTGCTGTCCACCTACCTTCATTGCCTCTCCTGCTTTAAATCAGTGGAGAAACCCCACCGTCCGTTTCCTGTTTAACAAAATAGATGCCTGTTTAAATTGTAGCCAGAAGAAGTTGCTAAGAGCTTCTTCACGCTAACGTCGCTTCCTGGTTTGCTTAATCAGCATCAGAAACACTTTTTACATCATGCGAATTACGTCAAATAAATCGCAGATTGCAAAGCTCACGTCGTTGTTACTGCCAGGGAACGTTAACGCGTTTTTTCTTTGAGTTCGCGTCGAAATGTGGTTTTTCTGCAAAGATGCTAACAGGCTACAGACAGCAGCGTAATGCGGAAGTGAAACTACACGCACAGACACGCGCACAGTGACCGACCGCGTTCCAACCAATCAGCGTCGGCTGAGTCCTCTTCCATCCGCATCAGCTGACAGGGGGGAAATTCAGGTGAGCGGAAGTGGGAAAAACTGCACAAGAATTATCTAGTATGCTTTCTCTCTTTTTTTCCAAAGAACCCCGGGTAATTTATCGAGTTCCTCTGCATAATATGTCTATTTTTTTCACAAAGGTTTTCCTCTGCCTCCGTTCACATTGGTTAACGGTAACCGACAATGGTGCGTTCATGTACATCACGTTAACCAGGGTTGTGGGGAAATATTTGTAATTGATTTTCCTCTCAGATTTCACCAGGATGCTATTAAACAATTATTTAATGTTATTCTCGGAAAAGTTAGTGTTTTAAATGAAAATGTAATATCTTTAGAAAAACATTAATTAAAAAAGAAAATCCATACATTACAGAAATTTCTTTTAAAACACTTTATTAAGAACAATAATAGTGACAATTTTAACCAATATAAGGACATAAGCAACATTTAAAGTAGAACAATCATACCTCCTAATAATTTCTATGTATTCTTCATTTCAACATGCCAGGTTGAATGGCATTGAGGTTATGTGTTTCAATTAAAAAAATAAATATCTATATTTATTTATACAGACATCTACAACATCAAATTCATAAAAAAAATTATATGCATTATTTGAGAGAGACCCGCATTAGTTTGGAAAGGTGATATGATGGATTCTTTGCTTTTGTTTTTTTAGCTCTGTCTAAGGAAAGATTGAGAAGATGGAGTTCCTGCTTAAATACAGAAAGTACACGGATCAACAGACCATAATGGTTTACACTTTCCAAATCTGCATTGACGTATATAAAATCTTTAATATTATTATAATGTATCAAAGACCTAAGCTAAAAGTTTACCTGTTACACCTGGTTTTCGCTATATCCATTTTTGGCGAAAAGAAAATGTAGAAAAAAACTTTTAAAGTATTTTTTTTACTCCACAATATTATAATCCTTATATAAAAAAGGTTATTATTATTTTTTGACATCTGCTGAATGACATGATTTAATTTAAAGTAGTTTTTCTATTCCTGAATCATCAAAAATGTTATATTTATGGTCATATTTGTTTTATTCATTATTTATTTGTTTCTTACTGAAGGTAACATCGGTGCTGTTTCTTGGATTTGCTACCGTGAGATTCTTCGATTAAGAATCATTTCTCAGGATCTGCTCCACTACTGATCCTTTATGATCCAGCTCCAGGTCTCCATCAAACCTCTGGCTCAGAATCATTGTGCAAGCTAACAACCCCAGATTTCTCTCACCCCTCTCTGGCTTACCTCACTCCTGTCAACCAGTGAGCTTCTCCCTCCTTCTATAACACTTTTTGTGACATTCGTAGTTCCTCTCCTGTCTTACTTCTGGTCACAGTTTCCCTGCTTCCCTCCGGACAAATTAGTCAGTTCATTGTAAAACCCTTTAAAAGTTCTTTATCCTGAACGTACGTGTGAGAAAACTGCCTAAAACCATGATGCTACAATCCTGTATGTTAGGAGGCCAGAACATTCTCCCTAAGAACACTAAGTCCCAACTTTACACAGAGCTGCAAATACACGCGTTTAAATAACTTTTAACACATCACACAGCGGATAAGCAATAAAGCTTATGCTTGTAGCATAACAAATGAAATTTATATAGAAACACTGATGCACACGTAACTTAATTCCAGTTAGTTAGGTTAGTCTTTTCCCATTTTTCCTCCTTTAGCCTCCTGTGAAATATCACTTATTTGACTCTTAAAGCTGAGTGAATCTCCCATATTCTCTCTGCTGCAAGCTTACATTCTACTGGGAAAACAAGTATTGACCAGAACCTTTTTCCAAGAAGATTCTTATCAGAGGGGCATTTTCCATGCTTATGCACTTTCTGTTTTAGCTAGTGCTTTTATCTTATTATGCTAACTTCTACCCTTGCTAAAAAGAAAATACATCCGACTATGTTGCTCATGTATTAAATGGTTAAAAATGAATCAATGGTTTGCCCGGACATCCTGTGGAAGAATCAAACAACAAAGCATATTCATTTTGAAAAATTGTCTTGAAACAACATTTTAAACATTCTGATTTTGTTATTTAGTCAACTTTTTAAAGGTGTTCCATGTCAGGGAACTGGGCCGTTCTTCTGTTCTGTGGTTGTCACTATCGCCTCTCTATAATCTGTTCATTGTTATTTGAATCAGTGTAATAAATTTTTAACTAAACCTAAAGAAACACAGGTAATATTTATGTTACAGTGGCACAAAGTTAAAGTTTTGTTACTCTAACAAACAGTTACACCTTCATGTTTTAGAAACAACTTTTTTGGATGTTCTCTTTCTGGCCAGCTTAATGCTGAATCCTACCGACATGAAATAAACTAACTAACATTGCAACATTTAAATAAAGAATATGATATATATCTTAATTAAACAACCCATAAATCTCCTCAGTATAGCGTAAATTTGAGTAAGACCTCCTTTATTCTTGTAAAAAATCCATTGCCGTTTACACAAATCACCTAATTAGTAAAAAGAGTTTACATATTATTGATTCTCTTCAATTCCTCAGCTACAAATGACATGGTTGTGTCGTGCCCAAATGCAGGCAAAAGTTGAGGAAAAGTAAAGATGTTTATCAATGCAAAACTGAACATGCGTAAATGAACAAAGATCAAGGTCTAGAAATCCAGAAACATAAACAGGAGAAAATAAAACAAAGAACTTGTCCAAACAAATCAGGACCAGCGTAGAGCAGCTTAGAGTTTGTGTACAGACAGAAGAGTGGACAATGTCGTTGAATGCAGATGAGTTAATCAGGGGATTAGAGGCAGCTTTTGAAAGACAGAAAACAGAGGAAAGATGAACACAACAGATGCTGAACCAAAAATAAATAAACTACAAACCAAGGAGAAAATGACTAACAGAACTAAAATAAATAACTCAAACTCTACAGGGAAATTAATGTAAACAAAGGGGCATTAACAAAAATGGTGAGCAAATAACCAACAACACTATTAACTAGCAACTAACCATGTCAAGAGCTGTCCTGACTTCAATAGGGCCGAGCAATAAGTACAGAAAACAGACACCATCTCCTCTGGATTGTGAAAGCTTCAGATTAAAGAACGGTAGCGAACAAGCCGCGTGTTTAAGAACAAAAACTTGAGCAGACAGGTTTTGTCTAATATTCAAATGCAAGGCTTTGTGTGCTGGTGAATAACTACTTGGGGAATTTACTAAAGCGTTTTAAAGCCAATACCAGTATGGCCAGTTTACTGTTTCCAGTTGTGTCAGCACTTTCCCAATGTGTCAGCAAGGTTAAAAACAAGCCTTGTTTACTAGGCATGCCTCCTGGTTCCCACTTATCAGCATAAACATGAACAAATGACCGCCTTTTAATCAGTTTGGATTTTAATCAGGCGGAAACAATGGACACCACTTTTTTGTTGTAGGTATGCACTCAGTTTGCAAACCATAAGATCATTTGAAATGACAAGATTAAAACGCAGAGAATCACACCCTATCTTAATGTGTTTAGTCCAAATAAACTGAACTTTGAATGATTCAATTTAACAGAAAACAGCATGGATAAATAAGTTGACAGTAAATAAATTCCAGGCACTTTATTTTGATGCATTCTACATAATCATGTCACAGTAATGTAAAAATGTCTGGTAACTTGAAATGAAAGTAAATTTCAGATGAGCATTAAATATTTGGATTTCAAATCCAAAAGTAAAACACTTTTATTTCTTAAATATTAAATAAGTTTGAAAATCTGAGGCCATAACTGCCAGAATACCACCAATAAACATTTAATAATTTATTTGAATGTAATTATTTGATTTAAATATAAATTGTTTATCCATAGTCACTTTCAATGTCTCTATATCAACATAATATTTTAATTGTATGTTTTTTTTATTCAGTTGTACCTACCAAAGGTATAAGGCGGGGCTATCACTGATACAAACCAGATCATTGGTCGGCTGTTGTGGGTTGTTGGGCAAGTTAATCAGACAGATGTTGAGATCAAGTTCACAAGACATAGTGAAAGTTAAACCACCTAACCAAGCAAGATTATTTGGAGATGAATGTGAATCTGTCACCAATAAGAAAAAAACTCTACAAAGTTTAAGAAAAAATATACACAGGTAAATAAAAAGCATTTCAGCAGGGTTATAAAATCATCTATCTGACCGTACTGCAAGGAAATTTATGTAATGTAACTGATTACGCAAAACCCAAAAACCCAAAATTAAAATAGCCTCACCTGGCAAAGAGAGCAAGTAGCGTGATTGTGTTATTATTAAAGTACAGAAGTTTACTGTTTTTTATTGAAGCCATACATACACCAAAGACGTGAAAGAATTTCCTGCTGATAAACCGAAACTGTATTTTTAGGCGTACATGCAAAACTTTACATATTGAGGAACATACATTCATCCAGCCAGACTGTGTAAATTAATGGAAAAAGCGTCATACGGTTGGTGATGTTAATCTTATCGGGGCAGGTAAGCTAGTCATAGTTGATAAGAAGATTGATTAGGCTGAATACAGTGCAATCCTGGAAGAAAGTCTGATAGAGAAATACAGTCATGTACTAGAAAGGCCCAGTCAGAGTGGAGACACACATATGCAATTAGGGGTCTTTTGGTAGGACTTACAATTGCTGTTTATCAGGCAGAGTTGGGAGCTCTATAGAAAAGAATGCGAAAGGTAAAGAAACGAGACAGATTAGAAAACTTTTGACAGACCTTTGCAAAAACCTGATCTGAGTGTCTGGAAACAAGCAAGTAATTTGTGGGTCTTATCGTTATCGGTGCAGTTCATGCATTACACTTCACATCTAAGTTCCATGGCGTCCTAATAACGACAACCATTGTTACACAAATCATTTACTCTCACCCTTGCAGGCTGCTCCTCCCTTACTGCCTTCCTCTGTGATTGCTTAATCTGTTTTTTTTTTTTACATAGCCGAATAACAAAACGGGTTTTGTTTCCCTTTCTATCCAGCATGCTCTCTCTCTGCAGAGAATGTGAGGGAATTTTTCATTCCCCCTTACATCTACATGTGTTTTTCTCCACAGTGGGTTAATTCTCTCACTTTTCACTTTCTTCCTCCCCTCCCCCTGACTTTCTTCTGCTATCACAACCCTTACCTTGACTATGCGTGCTGAAGAGACACACCCGACCACTCTGTTTCTACCAATCACTAAGACACGCCAAAGAGGTGTACTTCCTGTGTTCTGTGAAAGAAGAGTGGATCAGAAGAGAGGATTCTGTGCTTGTTTTTGTTTTGTTTTGTTACCGGTGGCGGGGGGGTCCATGCACACGGGGGGACAGCACTAATGGACAAGATGTGAGGGATTTTTGTCTGTGAGAGATTTCCTTGTGGAACGGCACAGCAACTGTGAGGACAAGACAGAGACAAAGAGGAGGGAAGAGATAAGTGTCAATCTGTTGAGACTTGTTTGGGAATTTGAGGAAGGAGGAGAGGTGGGGAGAGACAGCGAGAAGCTGCAAGAGGGGGGAAAAAGCAAAGAGAATTCAGGCGTAAACATGAACCTTTCAGAAGAGTAAAAACAACTCAGGAGGAAAAAGCTGTTTAAACTTCTTTTTTTGGGGGGGGGGGGACAAGTTGCTCTGTCACCCAGATAATGTCTGCACAAGGAAATAATATATGTTGTGCAATCCAGTGCTTCTGAGTTTAGCTGGAGCAGAGGGGATAGACCACATCTCCCTAAGGCACATCGTCAGGTGAGTTACTGCAATATTCTTCACTTGTGTACGATGTCTACAATCTCAAGATACATTTTCAGACCTAATTCAGTTTTAGTTTGAGCGCTACATGCCTTGCCTATGTGTCACGGGCCTCCGCTCTGTGAAAGTTCTCTTGTGTTATGCTGCATTTTTACTGAGCTGCCAAAGGGTGTCCTCCTTCTGAGTTTTGGGACGCGTCTTTACTTTCGCCTGTTAAATTAATAGTCGAATTCAGAGTTGGAGCAATTTAAGGTAAAAGCAAAAAACAGGAGCAATCAAATTAAACCAGTTTTTTTCAGGTAACTGAAACTCAATTTGTAATGGTTTGCAGTATTTCTTGATGTTTTAGACTTTACATGCAACTCCACGCTTATTTTGTTGTAAAGACTCAAATTGCAATGTTTTAACAGACAACTACTGCCCTGTTTTAGGCTCTTCACTTCGTGGTGCAATGGAAACCAGAAGGTGACACCCTTTCTAGTCTAACAACGATGAACAAGCTTCTTTCTAGTCGACATTTCTCGCGAGATCATAGTCCAATATCAGGAATGAGGGGGATCTTCCATCGAGGGGACAACAATCAAAACAAAAAACGGAGCAAAGAGACTGAAACTGAGAAAACAGGAAGTAAAATGATGGATGAAGAAGTGGTTGGCATGGGGCGACCCTCAGACAGAGAAGGAAGAGATAAGTGTCAACCTCTCCGTGTCAGAGAGGGAGAAAGAGATTGGAGGGATGGAGACCGCAGGCCGCCAGCCGATGGCAGAAGCAAACATTCCAGGCCACTGTCAAGTGTAGAGAGGATTAAGATTGAGCAAGATGTAAAAAAAGGGAATAAGAAAGGTGATACATTTCCCAGAGAGAGAAAGATGGACAATGAATCTGGGATGATAAAGATGGGAGAAGTAGGAGGAAAGGGACAGAGGGATCAACCTAGAAGAGAGCCAAATGAGGACAGGGAGATGGAAAGATTTAGGCGCCAAGAAAGAGAGACGCAGGAGATCCAGAGGAGGGCAACAGAAGACGTAAGAAGACTGCGAGAGAATATGAGAACACAACAGAGGGAAAGATACAAAATGTCCGGTGTTGCGTATCAAGACAGGACAGTAGAAGGGTATGATTCATGGGATAGGAGAGACAGGGATGCAGGCAGAAAAGAAGAGCATCAAAGAGCTGTCCTGGATATGAGAGAATCTGACAGGTATTCTACACAAAGGCCAGAAAGAGAGGTGTACACAGAAAGAAGCGAGCGAACACCAAAGAGAGATGCCAGGTGTGAAGGAAATAATGAGAGAGAACTGGAAAAAGGGGAAAGAATGAGGGATGGAGATGACAGTAGCCCTTTCAGCAGGGATAAGGTGTTCTACAAATCCAGAAGGGCACGGGGGAGGAATCGAGATGGACACCAGGAGAGATGTAGAGAAGAAAGATATAAGGGGAGAGAAATTGATGACAGGGGAAAACACAGAGATGACAGGACGGACATGAGAACAGAAGACAGCGATAGGGATAGATGCAGAAGTACTGATGGCAGGAAGGATCATGATCAATATAGAAATCCGAAAGAGGAGAGGGAGAGAAATAAAAGACAGGAAGATGGAAGAGGGGCCAGAAGCAACAGGTCCTTGAGCGATTGTTCTCCTCGTGGATCCCCCCGAGCCCAAAGACGTGGACAGTGGAGCAGCGAGGGGGATAATGAGATGAGGTACATACCAGATTTTGAGAGGGAACAAAGAAAAGAGATCAGTGTTGTAAAAGAATCCCAAATAGATCCAGATCAGAGAAGTCAGAGACAACTTGCACGAGGTGAAAGGATAGACAGAGATGAAACAACATCCTGTGGTTCAGACAAGGCGCAGATGTGGTTAGAGCCACAGACGGGCAAGAAAGCGAGGCAGAAAGAGGGTAGATGGGCTGAACAAAGTGATATGAAGTCACAGGCAGAGGCGGAAAGAGATGTGCGGCACATACGAGAGGATACCGAAAAGTATTTAGAGAGAAGAGAATACAGTGAGGGGTCTGAGGGACTGAGTAAAGACGGAGACGATGAGGAGGAAATCTGTAGAGAAAGTCAAGGGAAGGAACCGCTGTCTGACAGCGGTGGAGGGACTGAGGTTATCTGGATTAGGAATACTCCGGGAGAAATTTTGGTAAACAACACCAGTGACACAGAGGAAGACGGTGGGAGCGATTCTGGGAGTAGAGGGGGGAGCGACAGCAGCTGGAATCCAGACAGAGACAGATTGCAGTATTCAGAATACGGAAATGTTGTTCTGTCCGGCAGCAACAATGAAAGCGATATGAGAGAGCAGGAGCTTAGGAAGCACGAAAAATTCAATCAACATGGAAATTCAAGCAAAACAAAAGAGGAAGTGATTAATACGGAACCGAGCGGGCGGGAAAGAAAGATAATTGTCGGCACGGTTGCCCAAACTTCTTCCCAGTCAGAATCTAGTGAGATGTCACTGTCACAAGATAAAGAAAAGGGAGTAGCGGAAACAAATGACGCAAATATAAAAGATCACCATCAGAGTAGTGACGAGGAAAAACGTAAACCCCAGCATGAAGTGCTGCCAACACCAAGCAGAAGGGATGAGCAGCCACTTACTGACAATCAGGACACAGGAAATGGCCCCGGCATACCCAGAGTGGAGAGCTTCACTTCAGGAGACCCAAGTGAGGAAGATGATTATGCAGAACCGGTAGACCTTCAAGACAAAGAAGTTGAAGAGATTATGACAAATGACCTACTGTCCACGAAAACAAAGGGAACGAAAAGAGACTCTAAGACTAAACGGCTCCTTGAAGAATGGAGGAAGAAGAACGGGGAAGGGAATCAAACATCTAGTGGCATCTGTGATAATATGTCTCAAATCAGTTTGGAGAAAATCCAACCTCTCCTGAACGAGATGAACATCGAAGCAATGAGTCCAGAGGAGATTGAAGCCATTCGTAATGAAATGAGCGGTACATGGAGCGACCCCGATGCGACCAAGCGCCGTTCACAAGCTCCACACCTTAAATGGGCCAAATCTGTGGTTCGCACAATCCTGGGGAACTCTGGGGAACAGTTAGAGGACGAACCGAACTCGGAGGTTGAACAAAGCCATCACGTAGAGCAGACTGACAACAACAGGCATCCAGAGGAGGCTGAGAAAAAGAGTGTGAACTTGCCTATTTTGAAACTACCGTCAGATGATCAACATTCAGAGCCAGAGCTGGAGGAAGAAGAGGAGGGAGACGACTTGGATTACAAAGGTATAGACCCAGATTACTGTTATGCATGTTGTAACACCCACATTCACTTACTCTAAAGCACTAGTAAACCAGGAGAGCATGTTTGTAACAAAATACTGAAGAAACAGGCAAAGGAAAAAGGAGGGGGATGTGTATATAACTGTGAGCAGCAATCTGTACAAGGCTAGCAGCTGTCCCATTTTTAATTATAACTTTGATTGTGACTTCCTGATTCTTCCTGAAGCGCCTGTGAGCAAGGAGGTGACAGATAAAATGGGGCAAAGAGTAGAAGACAGACTAGGAGACAAGACGATTGACATAGGAGAGGTGACCTTAAAGAGCTCCTACAGACTTCAGGATCCTGAAATCAGGTTACGAAGAAGGGGAATTCGTAAGACCAAGGAGAGACGAAACAAAAAGTGCCTGGATGTTGAAGCAGCTAATGAAGAGCTTGGAAGAGATAGCAGGGCAAAAATAGTTTGTTCCACAGGTAAAACAGAAAATCGACCGGGGAAAACTGAATACATCTACTCCAATCTATTGTTCATATAATAAAGATGCAGAATCCACTCCTATTTCTTACGTTTACTTTGTCACACCTTTCAAATTGATTGCTTCCCAAATGCAAATCGTAAAAAATTTTTTTTTTAAATAAATCCATCCCAGATTTCAAATCAACACTAAACACATTGTCATTTTCTGATATTCTCATTGATTCTTCTGTTTTCTGGTCGGAAACGACATACACTTCCTGTCATTGAAATGATTATCTCAAAACTGTTATCTGCTTCTTGGCTTTGTAATACGTCCTGAGCTATTCGCCGCTCGAATGCTTCAGCAGAAACGAAAAACTGGGTCATTGCGCTGTATTTACAGTCAGTGGGTGGAAGCGGAGGTAGGGAAAGCCACAGGTGTGATTTAAAAGGGACAGGACATCAATGATCCTTTAAGACACAGAAGTAGCATGAGTTCTGGAAACATCAAAATCTAGCCCTCAAAATTTATTCTAACTTATTTCATATTTATTACAATCATTTTTTTATTTAAGATGCAATTTTATCATCCGACAACAAACAGATTCTTTCTTATTTTAGTGGATGAAATGGGCAGCCAAAGTTGGTCAGAGGCAAACCTAAAGTGAGTATAAGAACAAATATTCTTTAATTATATTTGTAAAAAAAATAAAATACATTTAAAATTTGTCATTAACGGATAATGCTAACCCTGTCCAAACTCCTAAGTTTGGTCGTTCATGCGTAAGTGTTTATTAATGCACTACATTAATGTGTTTTTTTTATTTTACTTTTTTTTTTTACTTACAGGAATGCTTTTAACTCCATTGGAAGACTGAAGAGGAAATCAAGTTTTTATAGTAAGTATTTTACTTTTACCTTTGCTTTCACTTACTTATTATGTACTTTTAAAACAAATTTTTATCACAGTATATGGAAAAATGTATTCCGTCAATATTTTTAAAGTTACATTTCTGTCTTTCAAAGTAATATTGAATTGAAATGTAATGAAACTGAAGTAGAAATTGATAGGCAAATTGTAGGGGACGTGACAGGTCTGCAGGTTACGTCAGATCACAATAACGGAAAACACGGTTGAGCATTTCCCCTCATAGCCTCTGAGTCATTTCTGTGTAAATACGAACCCACTGTTTATCCCTCAATCACTTCGAGTCAGCATGAAAATTTTACTCACATACACAAGTGAATGCAGATCTGTGTTAGTTTAATATACGGTTCCCACCGCTTTCTAAAACAATGTTTAAACAATCTGACATGGAAGCTGTCTACTGGCTCACATGGCTGCTGTGAGACTGTGTTTGTGCTTGATCTGTATATAAATGAGTTTGTGCAAGCCCCTGCAGGTTAGTGCAGGCATTCAGCTTTTGGCTGGTTCTTTGCACTCAAACAGATGTGTACGGGGATGCCAGCTCTTTTAATCTGTGATGCTTATAGTTTATTTGAAAATGTGTAACTCTGAAAACTGTTGTAAATGTAAAAATCTCTTATATCCAAGAAAGCTTTTTTTCCTAATTGAAAATGACACATGCAATTGTCAAAACATTCTAGCATGAAGTTCAACAAAGGATTTGAAATAGAAGTGGAGTTGGCAGAGACGTTTATTTACATCTTTACAGAAATCAAGCGGTTCGAATAATACCCCGTAAGCTTTTTGCATGTCTCCACTGGTATTTCTGATTATGAATTTTTTTGTGATGAGCTATAAGTCTGGGGTTTGAAAGCCTTCTTGTGTTTGCAGAAATATTTAGCTCTCTTTATAGATTCTTTGTTTGATTTAGGTAAGGAGTTTGGCTTAACTATTTAATGCCACATGTATCATATTTGATACGCAGGGTTTCTGAAAGGATCTCAATGCATCTGAGAGCTTTTGCATCATTTAATGATAAAACTTGGCTCAAAGCCCTGTTGCACACAGTCAGATATACATGAAAAAAGCAGGTAACTACACAACGATAATTTTGACTTATCACAACGTAATAATTGATAGATATACAAAAAATGTCCTGTTGAATTTCGTTTCATATTTTGTTAAAGGGCCAGATAAAGATTCCAGATTTATCTCTTAGGTCTTTAGTGGGGTAGGAGACATTTTGGCACTCATGCATTAAATGCCATTGTTTTTTATGTGCTTCCTCCATTCTATTCAGATCGTCCTCAGCTCTACCAGCAGTACAATGAGGAGACACAGAACTTTGAGATCCTGCGTCAGTCTCGCTCCGACAACCTCTCTGTGGGCGAGAGAAACAGCCGCTCTCCTCTACCTTCGCCTCCGCCGGCTCAAAGACCCCTTCCTCCTTTACCACAAGCCCAACACAATCCCTCCATGTCCAGCGGGGGATCCCTCAACTGTCCCCAAACGTTGTCCATCCCAGAGCACCCCAGGGCCGAACGCAGAGCCTCCTCCCCTAGTCTGTCCGCCTCACTCAAGCAGTCGTCTTTGCTTTGGCGGGATCTGCCCAACGTCAGAAACAACCTCAAGCTGGACATGGTCACAGAAGATGAGAGGCGACTGCAGGAGGTAAATGTCTTACTACACATAAAGGAGGCAGTTAATATTTGATGGTGCAAACCCTCTTATGTACAGCTGAAAACACCTATTTATTCAGATTCTTTAAAGCCTTGATCGTTTTCCTATTAGTCTTAATGGATTACGGCACACAGGGACAGCCCTTCTGATCGTTTTTGATTTTCCACTCTTCAGCAGCCTTTACAGTTTGGAAATTTTAATCTTGAATTGCATCATAGAATCATAGTAGTAAGCGATAATCTGGTCTTCGTTCTCTGGAAATTTGAAAACAACTGACTCAATAGATGGGAAACTCCAAAACTTGTCTTTTCTTACACACAGACTGAGGCTTGCAAATTATTTTCATTTTTAAGATCAGAGACATATGTTTGAAATGTGACTTTGCTAGCTACTATAGCTTCCTTTCAACCAATTAGATTATCATCTGTAGTATTAACAGACTGAAAAAGGCTGTTTTTGTCCCCGCTGCCCACTTCACCTGACTGGCTGGGTTATATGACCTACAAAAGCTACTCTTTCAGTTTAGGGATTGGAAGCACGATTTTTTTCTTTTCAAAGATAAGATTAGTTCTCAAAATTTGTTGTTGTCTAACCTTTATGAAAAGTTTATGAAACGCACAAAGTTATATATTTTAATAGTTTATTTTCTATACATTTGATGACTGTGGATTAAAGCTAATTAAGATTCGTAACAATTAGATTCACACATAAGACCAAAAATGTACACAACCATAGAAAATAATGTTGACCTGAAAGTGTCCAGCTGATGGTGGTTAAAGTTGTGGAAGAATTATATTACAAGCAAACTTTGTTTATTGAATCGCTAAAATAAAATAATTTGGTTTAAATTTTTGAGATGTCTCCGTCTGCCGTGTCCAAAATTAACCTTTTGAACCAGATCTACACAATCACAATCATTTAGGTTAAAGGCAATTTTATCTTCTCAAAATACATATTGCTCATGGGGAGACTTTAAATAAATTAACAGTAATATGTCTGATCGGTTTTACTCTAGGATGTCTCACTTTTTTCCCACTCAGAACTTTTGTCCTCCAACGGGAATCATAAACTTTACAAATTTTCATTTTAAGATTCACTTCCTTGTGCTTGCTCATACTTGTTGCGCCACACCTAGAACTCCTGAATTCACACAAGTTATACTGACTTGCCACATTGCAGAATAAACCTCCAACTGATCCACTGTTTTATTGGCAGTGTCTCTGGCCCAAATATAAAACTGCATCACTCTAAATCACATTTTTCCTATTGTGTAAGCTTTTACTAGTACATTTAAAAAGAAGGTTGATTATTCAAAGTGTTGTGAAATTATACTGAAAACTATGAAAATATAAGATATCAGTTACGCCTTTGAAACAGTTATATTTATCCCATTTATTTTTATTTTACCACTACAAGGTGAGATTTGAAGTTGTGACATCAGAGGCTTCCTACTGCAGAAGTCTGGATATAGTTGTCGAACACTTCGTCAAATGCAAAGACCTTGAGAAACTGCTGACCACTCAGGACAAGAACTGGCTGTTCTCCCGTCTGACGGAGGTTCGGGTTATCAGCCACAGGTTAGTTGTTGTACATCAATTTTGATAACTATCTTTGTTTTCATTTTTATTGCATTTTTTACATGAAGCACACACACAATACTGATTAAGTAACCATGTTCTTTTAAAGAGGGGATTGGGTCATTATGAGAGCAAACAGATCAAAGTGGATTTTTCATATTGGTTTCAGGTTTTTATCGAAGCTGGAGGAGCGTGTGGAGTCGGATGTTTTGCACTTTACGGTGTGTGACATTATTGCCCGGCAGTGTCAGCGCTTCAGAAAAGTTTACGTGCCCTACCTCACCAATCAGTCGTATCAGGATGCCACCTACCAAAGACTCATGTAAAACATTTAAGCTATCTTTTGACTTCCTCCTTTTTGAGTAAATACCGGTACTCTATGATATTTTATCAATAACCTTTTATTTGTGCTGTGTTTAGGAATGACAATCCTAACTTCAAGCGCATTGTAGACCACTTGGAGAGAAGTTCTGTGTGTCAGAGGCTTCCTCTCCGTTCCTTCCTTGTGCTTCCCTTCCAAAGGATCACCAGAATTAAGCTGCTGGTCCAGGTAAGCAAACGAACGATTTTATAATACACTCAATACAGATGTTTTGCCTTATTTTTGTATCTGATCAACATGCCTTCTCTGTCCAGAATATTCTAAAACGAACAACTCCTGGGACGTTGGATGCGGAAAACACCGTTAAGGCTTTAAGACGTTTGGAGAGGGTGAAGAAACTCTCTTTTTTACTGTGTTTTTACACAGTCTCTACACCTGACATGACAAAAAAAATGTCTCATTCTTTTCTTTCTATTTCAGATAATCCAAGAGAGTAATGATAGCATCACTGAGATGAAAACCATAGAGTCTTTGGTGTCTCTAAGTGGCAAAGTAGAATTTGTGGACTGCAAGGTAATGAATCCTTGACCCTTACACTTATATGTCTATACACAGATCTGTGGGCAGCTTAAGGTGGCGCATTTTTGAAATGTGCTATGAGAAAGCTGAAATCAAACCCGGAACCTTCCCCATCACCAAATGAAAACTCTTCCCACATATAAAAATAATTGTTACATTCTTGTAAAAATATTTCGGAAGAATTTATTAGTCAGTTGTTGCTTAGCTAGCCTATCTTGTTAGGGTCAATTTCACAAGATTGGTTTAAATATGTCCGGCATGTATGATTGCAGTGAAATTAAGTGCCTTGTGGTGAGATGCGTTGTGAATTGGTGCTCTATAAATTGCATTGAGCTGCTATTAAATCGAATTGAGCTGAAATGACATTAAATCTAACAAATGCTACACATTGTGAAGAATTTTATGAAAGTGAATTGACTTTAAAAAGACTAAACAGACATTAGTTGGTGTCAAACTCTTCTTGTCTCGTCTGGTTATATTTCAGACACTTCCTCTCATCAGTCAGAAACGGCGGCTGGTGCGTGAAGGTCCCATCACTGAACTGATGGATTTTTCTCTAAAGCAAACAGAGAGGACCATTTACTTGCATCTTTTCAATGACTACCTGCTAGTGTCTCTACAAAAAGAGTGAGTCACCACACAGACAATTTGGTGTTGCCATAAAACTATATCACTATTACCATCTTCTGAATCCTCATATATGCCGTTGTTGTTCATCACACCCACTCTATTCCGCTGCTTCACTTGCGTAATCTGTAGTTATTGCTCTGCTTGTTTCACAGAGGGGGGAGATTTACCGTCATCGACCACTGTCCTGTAGAGGAACTGCGCACGGAGGACTTTCGAGTTAAAATCTTGACAGTACAGAGGAACAGCTTCCGCCTGCACATTTCAAACAGATCGCTGCTGCTAAGGACAGAGACACAGTAAGAGATAGCAAATAGGACAACTGTTCGGTTTCCACGGCATTAAAGTTTTACCACTTACACCCTGTTACTACATTTTGCCAATCAGGAGTGATAAGCTACGCTGGATCTCTGCCCTCTCCCCGAAATCTCCTGTCATTGATTTTTCTGCTGCAGAAAGTAAGTTTGATCCACATCAGCTGCCTTCATGCATCCCTTACAGGTACATCTCAGTTGATTTGAATATTGTTGAAAGGTCAGTTTTAATTTTTTAAATTAGAACAGCCAGTCTTACGAGAGCCCATATTCTAATTTTATAAGATATACCTGCACATAAATCTAGTAGAAAATAACATGGTGACTTTGCAATAGTACTGCTCATGAGAACAAGAAGAAAAAAAAAACATTGGATTTTCAAATAGTTTTATTTTATTATTTATGAATCTTACCCATTCAATACAGTCATAATATAATTTTAATAAAATATTTAAATCTCTAGGACTGTGTATTAATCCAACCAAAAACGAAAAACAACAGCAAAAAAATAAAATAAAAAGATTTCTCACCTATTACATTAGAAATGTAGGTGAAACTAAGCCTGTCAGGTTGCAAATTCTGCTGCTCTTGATAACAGAAAAAGCCAAATAAAGTAAAATAAATAAAGCACAACCTAAAACATACCATAGAACGCTGATAACACAAAATGACTCATTGTAACACTGTCCTGTATTTCCAACGACATAACGATATTTTTTTTTGCCCTCTATCCAGAGTCAGCACAGATGCAGTGTATCAGAGCTTACGTCGCCCAGCAGCCGGATGAGATGTCTTTAGAAAAAGCTGATGTCATTCTGGTTCACCAGGACAGCACTGACAATAAGCCAATTGAAAGTAAGACAACAGTTGTTGTTTTTTTATGAAGGAGTTGTATTTCAGGATTGTAAATGTTTGTGCTGTTCAAAGGTTTTTGGCCCATTCCAGATTTCCTCTGTTTTTTCTTTTGCCCTAAGAATTTAATTACTTAGATCATCAAACAAATGTATTATAGAAGGTTTACCTCAGTAGATGATAAACTGCCCCTTTCTTGACAAAACATTTACCCCTTTAACCAAATAACTGGTCCAGCCACCAATAGCTGCTATCAAATCGTTTTAATAACTGCATCATGAATCACTAAGGTGGAATTTTCTCTTTGCAAAATTTGTTAAAATGGCTCACATTGGAGGTTCCTGAGTATGAACGCTATAACTAAGGTCATGCCACAACTTCTCAGTTGGTTTGAGTCCAGATTCGGATTGTTCCACACCATCGTTTTATGTCATTTTTGACTCATTCAGCTGGACTTCTCCTCAGGCCACAAATTGTTTTCCAAAAGTTTTAAGGAGTTGTCAATAATATTACTTTGTTTAACCTGTCAAATGGAATAAAAATGGAATCATTTACAGAGATCCAGGATTAAAAAAGACAACATCCTTGCCTTTTTGGGCATTTGCATACATTTTTGGATACTACTGCTTTTGGCATTGAATTTCCCCAATGGATACCATTTGTACCCAGGTATTTTTTGTTCACACTGGATTTTTTATCTTTGCAGGCTGGGTAGACGGGACCAGACTGTCGGACCTACATCACGGATGGGTGCCCAAGTCCCACTTGAAAGTCATAATCAACGATACCGTCAAGAAGCGCAACCTGTCAGATGCTCTCACACTGACTAATGCGAAAGCTGCTGTCTGAGCATAACGCTCAGGAGTGGCGGTGAGCTGAGGGACGTCCTGAAGGGACGTCTCTCTTTTTGTGCATCAACCTACTGAAAATGGACTATAAATATTCAGAGAGACGTATCTCCTCCTTAACTTTTCACAGCATGACGCATGTAAGTGCAGAATTTGGCCTCATTTGTTTTCAAATTGTGGAATAATAACAAACAGGTCTCAGAGTCATACCCGGTTTACCTAGTAATTACCTGCTATGCAAAGTGCCTTGCAAACATTGAGGTTTCCAGTGTACACATATGGGTTTTTTTTAAATTTCCTTTCTATAAGAAATATGTTAGTAAGGTAATTGTGTATGATGACTAAAAGTATTCTGGTATTCTTTTTACATCCATGTATACATGAAAGCAGAGGGATTTGCCCTCTAAATGACAATTTCACTATGTACATAAAGTGTTTCAATAAAAAAAAAAAAAATCAATTTATGATTGAGGTTTATTGATATTGTTGGAGCCATTTGTTTGTTTTTTCTGCTTGTAATTTTATTTGATTAAAGTAGGTGGCGGTAAGTAGGGGCACCAGGTTCATTAAATAGCAGTCATAGGTGATGCAGGTTGCTCTTAATTGGTTTGGGTGTGGGAGGACACAGTGTTTTTCCCGCTTTCCCCTTTTGTTATGGGGACATCTTTTTGATTTTGTTTAAAGTAATGTGCCAGCAAAAATACCAACAAAAAAAGGAAAATAAACTGGATCATCACCCAACACAAAGTTAAATGTTTTGGACCTATTTTTTTGTTTTTGTTTGCAAGAAGCGCGTTATGAACCATCGCTCCCCTGACCCAGCTGAGACTTCTATTGTCACTACAGATATGGAGCTGTGTGCTTTCACCATTTATAAAATAAAATACAAAAAAGCATGCGTTTTACTGCTTTTCATTGACTCGGATACTCAGATAAAAATATTCATGCTGCCTTAAATTTTTATCAATTTTTCTATAAAGATCAGAAAAGTATTGTTTATTTAGCCCTACTAAGTTAAGTTTTTGCAAAAAACTTGTTTTTTTGTAAAATAGCTACAGTTGGATGCTGAGATGCACCTTTTAAGTCTTTTAAGGCAGAAGAGGGGGAAGAGCGGCGGTGTGCTAGCCAGGCTAAAGGCTAATGCTAGCCAGGCTAAAGGCTAATGCTAGCCAGGCTAAAGGATAATGCTAGCCAGGCTAAAGGCTAATGCTAACTAGGCTAAAGGCTAATGCTAGCCAGGCTAAAGGCTAATGCTAACTAGGCTAAAGGCTAATGCTAGCCAGGCTAAAGGCTAATGCTAGCCAGGCTAAAGGCTAATGCTAGCCAGGCTAAAGGCTGATGCTAGCCAGGCTAAAGGCTAATGCTAACTAGGCTAAAGGCTAATGCTAGCCAGGCTAAAGGCTAATGCTAGCCAGGCTAAAGGCTAATGCTAACCAGGCTAAAGCTAACCAGGCTAAAGGCTAATGCTAACCGACCCCCGATTCCGTCACTTTTCCTGTCCAACGACCGCTCTTTGGACAAAAAGCTGGACCTGCTGTGAATGAGGATCAGTGTTTTGTGAGGACATGAGGAACTGCGCGGTGATTTGTCTCACAGAAACCTGGCTGAACGACACCATGCCGGACTCAGCCTTCCAACTCGCCGGCCGGCAGCTCTTCCGTGCGGACCGCAATCAGCTCTCCGGGAAAGCCCGCGGGGGCGGACTATGCGTCTATATCAACAAAGGTTGGGGCACAAACTGCGTGTTGGAAAACAGCCACTGCTCCGAGGCGACAGAACAGCTGACTGTGAAGTGCAGTCCTCACTATCTGCCTCGGGAGTTTACGGCTGTGTTCGTTGTTGCTGTTTACATAGCGCCGGATGCTAATGCTAACATCGCGCTGAAGGCTGCACAGAGGACTGTTGGAGTCAGCCTCCCCAGCACCACAGACATTTACACCTCCAGATGCAGGAAAAGGGCCTCCTGCATCATGAAGGATCCCACACACCCAGCACACTCAGGCAGGAGGCTGGGGAGCATCAAGTGTAAAACCACTAGACTGAGAAACAGCTTCATTCCTGAAGCTGTGAGTCTCTCAAACAAACGCAAGCACAATTACGAATGAAAAACACTTTCTGATTTAACCGGCACTGTTAGCTTTAAAATCACATTTTAAAATGTCACTTTAATATGTCACTTTATTAACCATCCATGCTGCTACAGCAAATTCTGAACTCCGAATTTTCATTGCTGCTATGTCCGAAGTCCCATGTTGTAGATTTTGTGTAGTCAATATCCTATTCTCTTATATTTCTTTATATTTTATTATGTTATTCTTATTTTGTAGCTATTTTAAAATTGCTTTCAGGGTGTAAACTGGACCGTGGGATTAAAGTTTCATCCCACCTCATGTACCACATGTCAGAGTTTTGGTGAAGTTAATGTTGAGCAGGTGCTTGTTGGAGAGTTTGGTAGACGTTAGTGCCTATTGTTGACGTACATGTCATCTTTGATTGGATGACTGAGGTTGGTAAGCCCTTTCAATTAATCGTAGCCCATGGGGGGGGTGTAATGGTGGCTAAGGGAGACTCATGGCTGGGGATGAAGGCCTAGTTGTAGTGCTCACGGTTCGCCACTGGTCTGCAGTAACTGTACCATCAGACTCTCACACCTTAGCCGTGAATGTCTAAATTCCTTTAGAGTTAGTGCCAGCGGACAGTCAGTGCTTTGTTATACGTTTAAGGCTGCGTTAAACCTCTCCACACACCACGCTGACCTGTCTTCTGGGTCTTCATGACACTGTTTGGTCACTGTTATCTCTAACAAATGTCTGAGGCCTTCACAGAACATGTGCAGTTACACAGAGGTGGATTATTTTTGCTAATTGGGTTACGAATTAGGCCAGTTTGTTATACAATTATATAAGAGCTGCAGAGTAAGAGGGTCTGAATACAAATAAACAGTACATTATTTTCTATAAGAATTAAAAAAAATACAATTCAAATATAGGGAGATTTAGCAGACGTAAAAAATGTCTTATTCCTTTTGCATTCTAGTTATTTTGGGTGGTCAGCTGCAGCAGCAATTGTGAACAGTTCATATAATAAAAAAGAAAGGAACAGGCCGAGCACGTAGCTCTGACTGAGGCGTGACCGTGAACTTGGTTCCTCGCTCGGTTTCCAGGATCTCCTGCTGGTTCTGCCTCCTGTCACTTACTGAAAACTGGCTGCAGCTACGAAGGACGACCAAATCAATCACAACCAATCAACGCACAGGAATCCGCCTTTATCTACTCACTACTGGACATATCTTCCTGTCAATCAATTTAGCCACCTCTGATTGGCTAATTTGATCTCAATGAGGGCGGGCTCTGGCGCATTTGTTGTTTTCGTTCAGCAGAATAAAGTGGAGCAGCCGCCATCTTTGAAGGCAGGTTCTGTCTTGTATGGAACGATAGCTTCGGGGGCGTTTAGGCGATCACAGCGTCTGTTTTGTGAAAGTCTGAGCCATAAGAAGACCAGCGGAGTACATATTTTTTAGTTGATTTGGGTGAATTGTATTTTTTGGCCTTAAAAAAAAAAAAAAGGTACGTGAGCAGCTCGTTAGCTATGGTTGTTACTGGCAAGCGCTGTAAAATTCATGATTTACCAACCTAAACCAGGATTTATTTGTCAAACTTAACCTGCAGCTGTCTAATTTCAGGTAATAAATGTATATAAAGTGATATTTGACATGGAGTTTGTGCTGTAAGTTGAGCTTCTGAGGAGTTAGCCGTGTCTGTTGTCATGGTAGTTGTTGTTAGGAGTGACGTGGCCTCACTAAACGCTTGGATTTCAATCAGAGGGAACCAGTAAGGAAGTGGGTTTACGTTTTCCCAGTCTGCCCACATACTGGAAAATCTTCCTTTGATTTATATTGATTTCCCTCGATGGTTTTTATCACCAAGTCGAAGAAGCAGACCTGTTAAGTTTAGATTAAATCACACTGCTACCATGCTACTGTTGGCTTACTTTGCTTACTTTACTTACTGTGCTTTGTCAAGTAGGCAAGGTAGCAGATAAAATAATCTATCCATAATAAAATAAATGTATTATATATATATATATATATTAGAATAATTATGCTTTTAAAAGTAGTGACTACATTATGTTATTTGTTTACACATTTAATTTTGCATTTGATTAAGTAAATGAGATGATTTTTATAAATGTGTAAATTTGTTTAATCTATGTATTTCATGTTTTTATTTTCATTTTTAGATGAGAAAGATGCCCTTTATTATAAAATGGTGGTCTGTTAAATAACTCATTTGAAGCTGTATATGACCATACACTGAACTTAATATGAGCCGTTAATATGAAGATATCTGGTTTAAAAACAAAAAGTAGCAATACTAGATCAAAACCTGTATAACAGATAATTTGTTGTCATTTATATAAAATAGAAAGCTTTGCCCTTTGTTTAAAGCTAGATCCAAACACGGCTTCATCTCTCAATAGCTTACACTTCTTACTGACTGAATCCCTCATTGACAGAGCACGCTGGCTGAGGTCAGGCGGCGCTCTTTCGCCCCTCGCCTGATCTGTAAATAAAACCACTGTCGTGCACTTAATTTGTTGGTGTGCGGTTGTTTTTAGATGGCCAGTCAGTATCAGCGCTCTGTGCCGCTGGAGGTGAGGAGGGCGGAGGGAGAGAGAGTGCGAGCCAAACATCCTGACAAGATACCGGTGAGTGAAGCTGACAACTCTTTATGCTCACCTTTACAATCGCAGTGTTTATTGGTTTGATCATCTCAACTGTTAGAAACATAAAAAATTTTCTTATCTTCAGAGTAAAAAATTGTAAATGATTTAATAAAAAAAAAAAAAACTTATTATTTAATTGTAAAGTCGTTCACTTTTCTGATTCTCGCCTGTTAATTTTCAGATCATCGTGGAGAGGGCCTCCAGGTCACGCGCTCCGGAGCTCGACAAGAAGAAGTACCTCGTGCCGTCAGATTTAACAGGTGATGGCGGCACACGCGAGTCGCAGTCCTAAAAATACAAGCACTTTGCTGACTTGAGTGTTTCTAGCAGCTAGTTTTCTCCCTTCCTCTCACTTTAAAGGAAACCAATGCTGGTGACCCTCGCTGACCGTTTTGTCTCCTTCCTCTTTTTAGTGGGCCAGTTGTGCTTTCTAATTCGTCAGCGCATGTCTTTGAGACCAGAGGAGGCGCTCTTCTTCTTCGTCAACAACTCCCTCCCACCATCCAGCTGTCCGCTCTCGACTGTATATGAGGTAACTCCAGCTGAACTCGGGTTTCAAACGATCGACCTCCTCTTAACTTGCATCCTAAGCTATTTTTGAGACTTCCTGCCAGTCATATATTACTTTCTGAACAATTATAGCACAAAATGTTCACTATTTACCTTTACACAACCGTACAGTATCCATTTACTGACCAGCTGCATACAGCGTCCTTATACAACAGCCGAAGTAGAGCTGCTAAAGCAACAGCAGTTACAGGAGCCGGGATGTAATAGCTTTGACGCTTCTGAGTAGTTCAGGTTTGAAAAAAAAAAGGTTTTAATGCATAAACGCAATCATTCTGTGCTCTGTTTTGCAGGAGCACCACGAAGAGGACCTGTTTCTCTACATGGCGTACAGCAACGAGAGCGTCTACGGCGCCCAAAGCTAACCGAGAGAATGGCAAAGATCTCGCAAAGAGAGAGAAAATAGGAGTGGACAGACTGGGACTGAGACGAACGCTGACGAACGTTCGCGCTTTGCACCACTTCTGCAACATCGCTTTGACAAGTAACAGCGGCTAAAGGTGGACGAAGGCAAGAAAGAGGCCTCTGGTTTTGGTTTTACTTTTTTTACAGTATTTTCAAGCTGAGCATGATGTATCTTACAAACACTTCAAAATTATGTGGATTTCTTCCAATCTGGGAGGGGAGGGTTTTCAAAGAGTTGAAAGCATTATGAGAGGAAAGATATCAAAAGTTTATTCAGACTACTCTTATCTTTCTCAGTCGTTTGTATTTAATGCAAATAGTATTGTTTTTGTTTTTTTGTATATTATCTGAATTTCCTTTTGCGTAAAATAAACAAAAATTACAAAATGTGTTTTGTGTTGTGTCTTTATAAAATGTGTTGGACTGTCCTTTAGAAGAAGTAACACAGCTTGAACTTTCCATATTTTGTTATCCTCTGATCATAAATTTCATCATATATTCGGTGGATTTTCTATGATATACAATCTCAAAGTAATGCGTATCATAACCATTATCACACACAGATTAAGGTTTGAAAGCCTTTATGCAAACAATGACAATTTTGTAATTGATGAAAACGTGACATTTAAAATGTTAATATTACACCAACCATTCTTAATAAAGACATGTTCATATAATATGAAATATTTCTGCATGCTTTTCAGTAGAAGCGGCAAGTTCCTGAAAGCAATTTGTACGTTCATACATGCGGTTTAGGGGAAGGGTGAAAAAAAAAAAAAGGAAATAAAAAAGACTTTTTTAAGGGGAAGTGATTTACCAAGATGAGTCACTTGTAGAACATAAGGAGCTGTTTGTTTCTTTCTCTTTATAAACGAGCATCGCGTCTTTGAAACTCTGTCTTCTGTATTCGTGTCTGCATCTCGAAAAAAGTAACGTAACCTTCATTGTTAGCTGACCATAGCGTTTCTGAGCAAATCGAAAGCTAGGAAGCCAGAGCAGAGGCAGTCATGGAGCTGCAGGAGATCCCCAAGGAGAGGCCAAAAAGCAGTGAAGAGGGAGCAGGTGAGCTGATGCTGGAGGTGTCAAGTGGAGGTGAGCAATGTTTTTAGGTGTTTATATTAATTGTCTTGTGAGAATTTGGAAGTGAGCTCCAGATGTCTGTATTTTTGTTTTTAGAGGCAGCAGAGCTAGACCATTACGAAAAAATTATGAGGCCAACAGAGGACGTCTACTCAGAAACCTTTCATTCCCCTGTCAAATCAAGAAAAGGTTTGTCTACATGAAAAAAAAGGCTTTTTATTCTGAAACTAAAGCTAAAACTAAGCAGATTAGATCATCCTTTATTGATATCTCAGTCGAACCAAAAATAAATGTCCATATTGCTCAGAAATGCACAAATGTTTCAGTGTGTTAATTAAATCTGGATCACTCTTAGTGACGCTTTAAAAGGTGCATGTTGTTTTATACTTTTTAGCACTTAGTAGTGCTCAACACTAAAATGATAAAAAAGTAAATGAAGTTAGGGCAAGTTAGGGAACCAGACCACACATGGAGAGGCGCAACTATTAATGTCCACAATGATTTTCAGGGCTCATTAAACATCAGCCATTGTGGCTCTTTGGTCTCATTTGTTTATTTGTCTCACAAATCTGGTCTCACACTGCTGCATACAAATGTTTCGTTTATTTTTGTTTACTTAATTTATCCTTGCGTTTTTCCATTTGTCTAATTAAACTCTGTGCATTGTAGCATTAAAACAGTGTAAATGTGTTATAAGCAAGTCAGAAACTAACTTTGACAAAGTGATCAAAACACGTTTTTTAGTTGTCTATTTTAACAATGCGCAATTTAAACAAGATCCGTTTAGCATGTTATAGAAATGTTAGTCACTAAGGAGTGTGTGGGATTTCAATTTTTTTTAAGAACATCTAAAATACTTTCTAATGTTTCGATGGTTTTCCTTTTTCCAAAACCTTGTAGTATCGTTGACGACTGTGGTTCTTTACAAGAAACTACTCTGATTAGTCTAAACAGAGACACATTTGCATAATTGCAGTTAAAATGAGGAAGAAAGGAAACTCTGGAGTTCACGTGAAAGAGGGTTTCTCAACACTTACCAAATAAAAATGAATAAATTAACAGTCTAACCTGCTTGTTCTTGTTCACAAATGTGTAAAATATATAGAGGAGTATCGTTTTTTATTAAAGAAAAAATCTATATATAAAAAAAGAAGAATTACTAATCTTATATTTGCTAAAACTTCCATTTATAAGGTAATATTCACCACTGCTGCTGCTACTAACAATAATAATAATAATACTTATTTTGATTTATTTCCAACAATATAAATCATCAAATCAAGGTTTTTTGTCACATGCTTGCTCATTCACAGCACAACCGGTAGTGAAATGCTTTTAATGATAAAGACCAGCATAAAACTCTTGTCAAGTTCAAATGAACAAATGTTAAATATTATTGTAGAGCTCAGGGCGTTTGTTGCTATCCCTAATAAACACCATATGGATCATGGGAAAAAAAGCTGAAAGTTGGTAGACAACTTGGTGATTTCCAAATTTTATTTGTAGTATTTCAGTTTAAAGTATATTTTATTGTGGTTATGAAATAGAATTAAAACAAAATTTTTAGGAATCATAAAATGTAGGTCTGGCAGCTTCTTTGTCCTCAGTGTGATTTGTGCCTGCCTCTGCAGAACTGAGTGACTGACTTACGAGAACATTTTCCACCCTTGGCAGTGAGACACCTTGTTATCTCCCATTGGTTTGGACTGAACCATCTATTTGAAATTAATATTAGCTCGTTGCCTTTGTTGGCAAGTAAAATAATCTTTCCCTTTATCCCTTGATTTTATAATATATATCTTAATTTTTGGAGAGCTAGGGTTTAATTTCTTTACAGGTGAGGACAGGATTGGTTACTACCAAATTCTTGTGAGAGTTTTATTTCATCACGTTTGTTAAGTTCTGATAATACTATTGTATCTAATTATCTAAAATAAATACTTTATTAAACCAGGCTTAACCATTTTCTATGTGTTTTATCTATTTGAGCACTTGAAAAGCTTTGATTTCTGAAGAATATCTTATAGCTGTTTGACTAATTGTTTTTATATCTGCAGTCGGAGCAATTAGGCTTAATAATTGGTGCAAATTGTGTCATGTTTGAGTCAGGAGATTCCTACAGTAAGCAGTAATTTAAAGGCTTTTGTAAAAATATGTAATGCAGCCAATGAATGTGAAGGGTTTGTAAATGGAATGGCCTTGATGTTTTTTTTTTAAACGTATCTCAAATATGTTACATTAAACGGTTTGTTTAGTTTTTGTCCCAACTGTGACTGAAGAAAACTTAACACCAACATTCCTGTTATATTTATCAGAAATTATCCCGTTTGCTTCCTGTAACTGTTTTGCTCCTTGTCAGGACTTTAGTTGTCATTTTGGTTCGTTCAATGACGTTCAATCAGCATTAATTAGAGTTTTTTTCCGTTTTTTTGGTGATTTCTAATTTAAAATGAAAAAGAAACCCAACAGTTTCAAAGCAGATCTGTCTCAAAAGTATTTGTTTTTTTATATTAAAGTTTGTAGCAGCAAAATACATAAAGTCAGTTAATTCAATTAATTTGCAATCTTGGTTTATAAATAAATCGACTATAACTCTAATCTAAGCACAGTAAAAAAAAACATTTACCCAATTCCATCAAAAGCAACT
This sequence comes from Orestias chungarensis, assembly GCA_032876305.1. Lineage (NCBI taxonomy): Eukaryota > Metazoa > Chordata > Actinopteri > Cyprinodontiformes > Cyprinodontidae > Orestias > Orestias chungarensis. The sequence continues at coordinate 3,594,756 of JAVLVB010000680.1, read as the reverse complement.
GATCAGACTCACGTTTGGCCTCAAATAACCCCAACCCAGCTAACCCAAATGGAATAATGCCCCTAGTGGAGATAAACACAGAAAACAAGAAAATGGCTACTACAAGTCCATAGGATCAAATACCTTACCATGGTGGCTCACAATTAAAGATGTGTTTTAGGGGATTTGCGAGATCAGACATCAATGCTGGACAAGGCGGCCTGACTCTTAAGTCTCTTTTCTAATTCCTCTCAAAGGTTAAAATCAGCAGATCAACCCCTGAAAGGCAGCACTACCCCCATAATCCCTCTGCATAAACATTTGCAGAAACGGTACGATTGACCATGCAGAAGGTTACAACCTTCTTAATTAACTCTGATTTCACACTGGCAATGAACAATCTTCAGAGAGTGATCCTTTCCTTCACGGCATCTTTTTCTGAATGTTTAGCTTCTGGATATAATACACTTGAGCTCACAGAAGTGATTTCAAGTCTTTAGAAAATAACAATAAAAATAGAAAAACTGTACAAAAACTACAGCGTTCCGAGCTGTCTTCCTATTGCTGTGTAAACAATCGTGAACGTGACCTTATTCTAATCATTCTTCCTGCTTGGCATTCATCTGCTCATGATGAGTTCCACCCAAACACAGATCTGATATGACCTGGGATGAAATCCTATCTCTTGTTTTGGAGTACAGTCCCTCTCTCTCCTCCTCTCCTCTCCTCTCCTCTCTCTGTTGCACACTGACATTTTCTCTGTCTCTGTCTTAAAGAGAAACACACAGAGGGATTCCAGCTTGGGGGCATTCAAGGACAAGCTCTATGCAACAGGAATAATTTAGGAATTAATGGGGGTTGTCATGGTGTTACGGCGTGGTGGGGGCGCTCTTTAAAAGGCACCACAGGCAGACGAGCAGAGCAGGTTGCCAGGGCAGACAGGAGTGAACCTACAACACAGTCTGACATACCGTAGCACAGTTTTCTCCATGTACATCAAATTTTGTCGTAGCTATGTTGAGGATGAGAAAGAGAAACCGGATGAAGCCAAATTGTCTGTTGAGCTGGTGGGAGAGAAAGGTAGGGGATGGAGTGTCTCTATTTTGTTTTTTCCTGTGTTGATTTGGTGTGTGTGTGTGTGTGTGTGTGTGTGTGTGTGTGTGTGTGTGTGTGTGTGTGTGTGTGAGAATTTTTTTTTTTTAGTGCTCACTGACATTTGGTTATTATAACACAGGCAAACAGGATGAGGGAAAACTGGGACTGTATCGGCTCCTGTGTTTAGTCCTCACAGTAATCTGTCTCATCCTTCTCATAGTGGTTTTCGTCCTCAGTGTGAAACGTGAGTACGCACCACCGTGCATCGCCGTAACAAACACACACACCCGAGAATGTTTTTTTTAAAGCAAGTTATTTTATTTTTTAAAGGCAGATGAAGCAACCCAACATTAGATCTCCTATCCAGGCTGTTGCTTGCTGCAGAGCTGAAGCCTGAGGCCATTATTCTTGGCCTCACATCTCCTCCCACTCTTCTCTGTTTTGCAGTCGGTAGCGGATCCACAGTCTGCCCAGCAGACGACTTTGAAGACCAACAAAGTCTTTCTCCCACATGTAGCTTAGAGAAATGCCAGAATCTCTTCCCAGAGACTCAGTTCAAACGTAAGTGTGAAAGTACTGAGTAAATAAACCTTCAACAACCAAGGAAAAATACTGTTTAGGCTAATGTTTGAATGAATTAGAAATATTTTAAGGGGTCTCATGCCTTTTATTTTTTTGGTTTGAATTTTAAAGTGTTTTTTAATCAGATGTTCTCCTGGTGTTTTGCTTTTTATGTCTCATTTTCTCCTCTTAACCATAACAGCATATTGTGCATCATGTGCCTGACAGATTAGGAAATGGAACAAGTGAAGGACAAAGTCTCCAACCTTGTATATTATCCACAATATTCTTCAATATCTTGAAGTTGTTATTGTTCTGCAAATCATAATCTTTGGAAAAAAGTTATGAAATTTCATTTTTGTTTTGGTTCTGATCCTTTCACATGTTCTCCAGTGTGCAAATTTACGGTTGACAGGCGTCAGGCAATCGTCTGCTGTGGGACATGTAATAATTCTGAGCCTGTGTTAGAAACTAAGGACGTGCATTAATTTTATTTAATCTATACATTTTTCTGTGGCGAAATTAGAATGTGGCTCTATTTCTCTTTATACCAAAAAGAGTTTGCTCATCCTTATTCTGCTTTGTGTAGGAATCAGAATGGGAATCAATATTTCATAGAACATAAAGGTGTAAAAAAAGAATCTTACTGAATATATAATAAAAGCCTTTTTGTCAATTCTTAAACTACACACCCGTCTTGATCAACCTTCGCAAAACTTTTTTGTTTGGCTTTAACTGAGCTGATCATCTTCTAGATGCTGCCTGCCAGCAGTGTGCTAGTGGCTGGTTGACCTTTGGCACGTCCTGTTTCTTCCTGTCCACCACCAGACTGACATGGACCGAGAGTCAGAAGAACTGCAGCTCCTTAGGAGGCTCTCTGGCTATTGTCACGGAGCCGAGTGTTCAGGTTTCCAACGTAGCGCTGGTTATTAACACTTTTAAACTTTTTAAGGTACATTTTGTGATATTTGGACCCTCGTCTCTCTGTTTACTCTAGAGCTTCCTGACAAGAGAAGGAAAACTGAAATATTGGATAGGTCTAAGAAGCAGCCAGTCCAGATGGACGTGGGTCAACAACAATGAGCTGCAGCGGAGGTGATGAACGAACAGCTAAATACTAATTCTAATGTTTTTTTTACTTGAATTAAAAATATTTGAATCAAATAATAGATATTCAAAGTTTACACACGAGGTCCTGATGCTATATTCGGAATTTTTGCTGAAATTAAATTTATTTTGGTGTGGTTTTTCATACTACCAATTAAAAGGGGGATCACTTTTAGCCTTCCCGCAGCAATGCAATGTTTACAGAAGCCGTATTGGATGGTGGCATCTGTGGGTTGATATTAAACTTGATCAATCCGGCTGACAGTATTGTGACAAGATCGTGACAAGGTTAGGAAGCACAGAAAAAATAAAGCAAAACTTTGCTGTGCTAGCTTCAGCCATCGTTTATGTTCAGATACCTTCATTCAAACCGGTCCTCTAAACTAAACTAAACTTAACTAGAAGAGAAAAGTAGAACTGAAAAACGTATAAACCAGAAGAATATCTTCACTTCCCAAAAATGACCATGACAGTTAATGACCGTATACCACATTTAACACGAAGACACTAACACATTTAAAATTAAGCTTGTATGTTACTTTTTACTTCCTCCTCTAAAATATCCATAAAACAAGAGATTATTTCATTTTTTTACTAAGAATAATAAATTATATCCTGTAACTTTTTTCCTTGTGTTTGTAGTTACTGGGAGGAAGCGACACAAAATGGAGACTGTGCCTTTCTCCAAAGTGACGGACCAGTTGGAAAGAACTGGGCCAGTGCTTCTTGCCAGGCCTCTACCTACTTCATCTGCCAGCTGCAGTTTTGACGGGAACTGGGTTTCATCAGCAATCATTTCCTTAGCAACACGACAAACATTGTTTTTACTCCAGACTACAATCATATTCAAGCTTCTTGTATACTGTTTATTAATACTGAGGGATGCATTTTATGTTTTTCATCAAGTTGCACGCGGTACTAGAGTAATGTAGGTTTTAACAGCTTTATTGTGGATATTTCAATTGTTTTATGCGGTATAATAAATCACCTGCTAACATAAACTAATGAGATGCGATGAACGTTTTACTTTCCTTTAGCATTGAGTGCCACTTCTGTTTTTTCTTTCTGTGTTTATCTTTTCTTCTCAGACTCCCAGGTCACCACAGATGACCATTCACAATAACTTTACATGCCACTGAGCCATTTTGCTGGAGGTTTCTTCCCGTTAAAGGGGAGTTTTTCCTCTTCACTGTAGCTACATGCATTTGCAGAAAGAGGTATTTCTGCAAAGTTACAGACACTGTTCACTTTAGCTACCTGCAAATCTACGAGGAATCCATTCTGTAAGTCATTGACCCCATGCAATCTATTAGACTTCATTAGTTAAGAAATTTTTGGCCAACAATAATAATAAATTTAAACTCTACTGCATTGGTTGTCCTTTCTGGTCAGTTTAAAATGGTTGTACTTGGCTTCAAATCTGTTAGGATGATTAGTTTGATCACAATCCTGTGGAAACCAGCTTGTATGTCAGCAGTAACATATATAAAACCATTGTCTGTTAACAAAATGTTTAACTATCTGCTTGTCAAACTTCTCTGATGATGATGATGTAATAGGTTATTTTATATTGTAGCCGCCACGATGGTTAATTACACTCTACTGATTTCTCAGAAATCTTTTTATCATTGGTTCTATTAAGGTACATTTTCTCAGATGAAAACAGAAATCAAACTATTTCCATTGAAAAAGAAAAAGACAATATGTTAAAAATAAGAAATAACTTCCATAAAAGGCAATGCACCTTTGAGTCACTGTTATTTAAAAATAACATTGACATTAAGCTACATTATGAAGTTTCGGAGGTAGAAATGATAAACACTGCTAAGTTTTAAAAGTTCTGTAAACCTTAGTGGTTACTTTTTTTTAAAAATCTTCTCATCACATGTTTTTTAGCCAAATACCACTGGGATACTGTCGATTCCACTAGAGAATGTGTTTTAAAAAGACGAGGAACCTTTAATCAGAGTTTTTGTTAATCAATGAGTTTTTATGCAACAATAGCTTTGGTTTTGCCATGAGAAGATATTAAGTTCCAAAGGTAATTATTAACAAAACGGGTTAAAATAACATTGACAGAGGTTAAAATTAACAAGTTTTGCCTTCATGAAATAATAGTCAATATTGCTTTCACTCTGTCTACACATTTTTTTTCAAATAAAATACAAGTCTGTGAAGTGTGGTATTACAGAACAATAGATGGATATGTGGCTGGACTGATGCTTTGCTCGGTCTCTTGGTATATCTATTGGAAAAATTACATAGAGTGTATTTTAGCACAACAAAACTGTTGCATAAAAGCATAAAAGGTAGAAAATGAGTCATGTGCTGAACTCCAGCATCAGTGCGGGCCTACTGTCCCCAAAAGACAGATAACTCCCCTGAAGCATCAACACCCATTTTGTGGGGGTCATCCCTAGTTGTGGCATAATTCCTGTTTTTTTAAACACAACTGTTTCTATTTTAAGATTTTTGTCTTTGCTGTAAAGATAAATGCATATAATTGCGGTTGCTGTGTTTAGTATTACTGCTTTTTAAAAATTGTTTCCATCGAGATCATAAGCGCTCAGTGTTATGTTTGCATACATGTGGTGGAATAAAAAAAAAAAAGCTGAAAGCTTAGTACTAAGTTAATTTGAAGTTAAGTAAATTGAAAAGAGGAACGTTCAGGCAAGGATGTTCTCACACCAGTTCAACAATATTTTGGTCTTACGTAGATTTATAGATATGTATTTAAATGATCGGCGATGCAAATACATTTGCTTCAAAATTAATGGGAATATATTTTGGTATGAAAACTCATGTGTCATACAGTAACATTACCAGTGACACAGAGTGAAGCATTTTTTTTGCGTTTGTTTTTGTCGATTTTGATAATTCCGACTAATTAAAACTCAAATTTCGCTGACAAAAATATTACTAGAAAAATGTAAAGATTGATTAAAAACAAAAATAACTCCCTTCATATTGTGTTTATTTATAGGGAGACAATTCTCAACGCTTCATCTGAAGTGTTTATTTAAATTCAATCATGCACAGATTCTGAATGATCCTAGTTAGCAAACCATCAAGCAGCAATCTGACAGCAATCCCTCACACCAAGCATGCAGGGAGCAACAGTGCAGTTGAAAACCTCCCCCTTTAACAGGAAGAAGGGCTCAGCAGAGTCTTGCTCAGTATGAGCGGCCATCTGTCACCACCAGCTGTGAGTTTGAAAAGACAATAAGCAGAAAAAGAAGCAGAGGAACCGATGTAGATTTACTTACTGTGTTTAAAGTGGAAATTAATAGTAGAAGACGGAGAACAAGTTCCTTGTTCCCCTTAAGGAAGGTGTCACATTTTAGAGCACAAAACCAAGTGCAGCTTCGATGGAGACAAAAAAACTGAGAGAACTGACAGTTAACATCTGAAATAACATCATCTAATGCAAGTTTGATGTGAGAAGAGAGTAACAGAGGGTGGAAAAGTGATCAGGTTCTCCTTTTGAAGCCTATAGCAGCATAAATACAGAGATAGCTCAGGAAAACCTACGTGGAGGAGAGGAGACTGATGACTAAAAGATCTGCCTACCATTGTAGTTTTAGAGATTCTAGGAACCACCAGTGAACCTGCAGTCTGAGTGCTCTGTTTGGAATGCATGGAGTAATCTGATTTTTAATTACGATGGATTAGTGAGGGCTTTATATGTCAAAGTAAAAATCTTAAAATCTATTCTAGATTTGACAGAAACCCAATGAAGGGAAGTTATAACTGCTCTTAATTTTCATCAGAGCTCTTGCAGCATTTTGGTTTAGCAGTATCACTTTCACCTGCATTTTGTGGACTTTCCTATAGTAAAGTCAAAAAAAAAGAACTTGTTTTTCAGCATTACTCCTGGCCAAATTATTCCCCTTCTTTGAATATATTCCTGAAATGAAAGAAGCGAATATTAGAGAACAGCTTGATATGGGATTTAAATAATATAACTTGGTCCAAAATAACAGAGACGCTCTACACAAATTTAAATTAGTGCCATCAAAATAAAGGAATAGAAGATCACGGATTACACTATTTTCAAGAGTGTTTAAAGGTGAGGCAAGTTGTAGCTCTAAAAGCGATTTTGTACGTTTTCAACACGTGGTTTAGGGGAAGGGGCCGATTAAAAGCAAATAAAAAGAAAGAAATCTTTTAAGGGGAAGTGTGAGTCTTTAGTTAGATGAGTCACACGTAGATTGGACATAAGGAACTGTTTTCTCTTCAGAACACATCTTTACAACTTTGTGTAATCTGCATTGGTTTTTGCATCTTGAAAAAGTTAATTAACCTTTAGTATTAGCTGACCAAAGACCTTTTGAGCAAGTAGACGCCTAAAGACCCTGACCAGATACAGTTATGGAGATGCAGGAGATCCTTGAGGAGAGCCCAGAGGGCAATGAAGAGGAGGAAGTGGGTGAGATGATACAGCAGGTGACAACTCAAGGTATACAATGCATTAAATCAACATAAAGGAAAGTTCTCGTGTCTTTAAATTAATTGTCTGGTGCGAAAACAGATGTGTCTGTATTTTTGTCTTTAGAGGAAGCAGAACCAGACCATTACAAAACCCTGCTAAGTCCATCAGAGAATGTCTACATGGAAACCTTTTGTCGTGTAGTCGAATTGAACAAAGGTTTGTGTGTATATTGAAAAATATAGTGTTATTTGATGCACTGCTAATACTAAAAACGATAAATTAGGTTATCCTTTAAGACTAAAGTCGCTGGTGACGCAACAAAACCCCAAAATGGTGACATGTTTCAGTATGTTACTAATTCTGGATCTTTCTTTGTGATCCATCACAATATGCATGTTCTTTTACACTATTTACCACTTAGTTACACTTTTACATTGAATAATTTTAGGTAACAATAAAAAAATAACGATTTTAGTGAAAATTAGGGAATCAGACAAGACGTAGCGATACAGATGCAGATGCAGAAGCAGAAGATTCTCGCATAGAACCCCAAAAAGCAGTGAAAAAGAAAAAAGAGGAAGCAGATGAGCTGAAGCTGGAGGTGAAAAATCAACATGAGCAAGATATTAATTACTATTAATCAAGTTTTATTTAAAAGAGAAATTAAATCTTAAAAATCCTCAGCCAGTCTTGATGTTTAGTTACATTTGTTCATGTGTGTCATGAATGCCCTCTCACACAACTGGAAAGAAAGTTTTGACATTTGTCCAATAAAATTGAGTTCATGGGAAAATAAAAAAATTAAAATTGAATGGTCTTTAGTTTTTTCATATGAGCTGTACAAGTGACATCTGTGGTTCTTCACATTTTTTGTGCAATGTATGTATTTCAGTTAAAACAACAATGTAATTATAATAAAGCTGCTAAAATTTTTAAGAAAGAAACACTTGACACTTAATTTTGTGCACATTTATCACATAAATAAATAAATATGTAAATAAATAAATAAGTAAATAAATAAAAAAAATGTTTCATTAAATACCTATTTTACCACATCCAAATACCTAAATAAACAGTTCTTCAGTTGCTTTCTACTTGCTGAATCTAATCTGGTTTCTGGTGTAGAGTCCATCTGTATATTCTTGTCAAAATGAAAATTCAACACAAACACTAATCTACTATAACCTGGGGGGGAGAAATCGTATATCTTGTCTTGGAGAAGAAAGTCTTTGTTCTGAGAATTTTGTTTTTTCAAGTTCTGTGTCTCACACAGATAATCTCTCTTTCTTAACGAGATTGAAGGTTGACGGCCTAGTTTGTTCAATTTGACCAATTCAGGGATAACAAGGAGTTGTCATGCTATTCAGATGAGATTTCAGGTCTTTAACTGGACAGTAGACAAGCTTGTACAACAACAGAAGAGAGAAAATAAGCGTATCATACAAAAGAACAGTTCTGTACATCATTTTTTGTTAGCTATGTTGGGGATGAAAAAGAGAAACCAGATGAAACTAAGTTATTGTTTGAGCTGGAGGGAGAGAAAGGTAGCGATGAAGTCTTTTTTTCTCCTGTGTTGCTCACTGACATTGGGTTTTCCACTTTAGGCGATCAGGATGAGGGAAATGCAAGACTGTACCGTCTGCTGTGTTTAGTCCTCACAATAATCTGCCTCATCCTTCTCACAGTGGTTGCAGTCCTTGGTGTGAAACGTGAGTAAGCACCACCATCCACTATTGAAGCTAGTTACTGGATTGTTACGGACAGAGACAACCAAAACGGTTTAGGGAAGCAGCATTTTATTCATCTGAGTTAGCTTTTCCTTTTTAACAACAAAAGATTTCCTATGCAGACTGCAGCCCGAGGCCTTTATTCTTCCCCCACATCTCTTTCTTTTGTTCTCTGTTTTGTAGTCAGAAGTGGTTTCACAGTCTGCCCAGGAAAAGACTTTGAAGACCAACGAAGCCTTTCTCGTACATGCAACTTAAAGGAATGCCAGACCCTCTTCCCAAAGACTCAGTTCAAGGGTGAGTGTGAGAGTACATTTTCTCTCCCTGACCATGACAGCATGTTGTGCATTATGTGCTTAAAATATGAGGAAATGAGACACGTAAAGGACAACATCTTAAATACTTTGCACGGAAGATAAACAACATCTTAAGTCATATTTGTTTGTGTGAATGTTTGTAATTTCACTTATTTACCTTTGTGATGTTTTTTGCAGTTTGCAGGGTTGTGGAAACCATGTGTTTTAGTAAATATTTCAATTTTGGGTAATTTTACTTTGACAACATATGACTTAAAATAATTTTCTACAATATAATCACAATCTTTTGTGGGGAAATACAGATGTGGGTCAGAAGGGTGTAATATAAAGAACTTAGAAAACTATAAACAAATCAGTTGTTAGAGAAATAAACATATTAATAACTAAGAATTAAAAAAAACCTCATTATGATGCAAGAAGTATGTTGGATAATGATGACTTCTCCGCAGCCTTTATGAGTTCATCCAACAAGTTTTCTGCAAAGTTCTGTTCTAGATACTAGTTTTCTGCCAAGACCATGGCACATTTTAACTTTCTTAGGATGTCGTCATCTCACAAGAACAGAAGGAACCCCGCAGCATGACGTTGCCACCTTGTTTTAAAATGGCAATGTGGTTTTTATTGGTGATGCCTCAATGCTGTTTTTTGAACGGATCACATCTGAAAATAGTTTTTTATGACACTTTTTTCTCATTCTACCGAAATGTTTTTGGCCACCAGGAAAATTAACCTAATGTGAAGTCATTAAGAATATGGGTAGGTTTGAACACAAGGCTAAATGCCAGTAACTATTGACCAATTGAGCTGAAGCTGCATCTCTTCAATGGGAAGTCTTCTTATATGTGTTTATTTATTGTGTTTAGGGAAGTATTTTAATTACCAAATGATTAATTTGGTTGTGGCCTCACAAACAAAACCCCGTACTCTTTAAAAAAAAAAGTTGCTAAAATACCAGAGGAATCTTGGAAAGAGCTTCAAACGTTGTATAAAACTTATCAGGATCAAGACAGTTTTGACGTTTGGTTCATCCAATGCTAAGAAATGGCAAACAGCTCTAGACTTTTGGACAGCACCTACAAATAAACCAGGTTGAAAGCCTACTGATAACATCAACAAATGCCAAATATTGTAATTGTTAAGTTATGTAATTAATACAAAATAATTTTATTTATTATGAATTTCTTTTTGCTTTTATCTCACCGTCTAGGTCTTGCTTGCCAGCAGTGTGCTAGAGGCTTGTTGACCTTTGGCCCGTTCTGTTTCTTCCTGTCCACCACCAGACTGACATGGACCGAGAGTCAGAGCAACTGCAGCTCCTTAGGAGGATCTCTGGCTATAATTACTAACCAGACTGTTCAGGTTTGCACCGGGATGCTGGTTAATAACACTGTTAAGATGTTTAAAGTGTAATTTGGACCCTTGTTTCTCCATTTACTCTAGGATTTCCTGACAAGTGAAGGGAAACTGAAATATTGGATTGGTCTGAGAAGCAACCAATCCAGATGGACGTGGGTCAACAACAATGAGCTGCAGCTGAGGTGATTCTTGCAAGAAAACACAGATGATTTTTTTTTAACTTATGTTTTATTTTGCCTGGAATCAAAACTTGTAAAGAGTATATTGTTAATTCGGCAAATAAATAGTTGACCACTTTTATTCCAAATTATTCAGTATGTTATTAGGTTTAGGACTAGTTTTTTATCTTTATTTTAGGATACATGTAAGATTGCTATTTAGATATACTAATAAACTATAGCTTTGCCATCTGTATTGCTTTTACTGGCATTAAGCTACTTTGAGGAGGGTGGCAGGAACCCCACCACACAAAACAACTACAAATGTGCTGACTGCTTGAAGGCATACGTCACAAGTAGATTCATTACCTCATCGCTATTCATCCTTCACGCAGACACTAGAAACAAATATGTACTTCAATGCAACTGCAGGCGACCGGGAGATCAGGATTTTACGACGCTATGCGCTGGTGCTCATGGGAAATGCAGTCTTCCTTCAGGCAAAACTCTGCCGCTTTTGTCCACAATGGCCACCAAAATCGACCTATACTGAAACATCTTTGGTGTTGCTTTAAATTAAAAAGATTAAATTAAAGATTAAATCAACTTTATTTGCCAGGTACATACAGGACATACTAGGAATTTGTTTTGGTGTAATTACACTGCGGCAGCCATTTCAGGCGCCAGACTGGTGTAATCACACCAATTTTGTTAAGGACCAACTCAATATAACGTTCCACTTTTTGACTTAAGACTAATCATAATATCTTCTACATTTAATTCAGTGGTTACTTTTTTTTTCTTATGTTTGCAGTTACTGGGAGGAAGCTGCACAGAACGGAGATTGTGCCTATCTCAAAAGCGACAGACCAGCTGAGAGAAACTGGGGGAAAGCTTCCTGTCAGGCCTCAACCTACTTCATCTGCCAGCTATAGTTTTGATTGAAACTGTTTGATTAACAATCTTTTTCTCTGCAACACAACAAAACCTTTTGTTTCCGCGCCGCACTCCAATCATGTCCAAGCTTCTTAGATAATAGATAAATCAGTTTGATGACTCAATGTACTTTATGCCATCAAGTAATATTTTGTTCTGCATAGTGATGTATGGTTTGCTGCTTCAGTAGTTTGGCTTTAAATAGCTTCATTTACAATATTCTTTAAAGGTAAATTTCCTTCTTACTCCCAAATAAAAGTCAATAGTCAAAAAGTCAAAGTTTTATTCTCATATTTAATGGTTTATTCAACTTTTTGACAAGTTCTGACAAGTCTATTACTTCTACATATATTTGCATACATACTGTATATACATTTCTTACTATGTTGCTATAAAAATAACATGCTCCTCTATAGCATAATACTGCAGGAATAATTGCACAGTTCACTACAATGAAAAACAAAAGAGATAAATCTTCAAGTCAGGGACACATGCTGTTGCTTTCAACACATTTAGATTACGATGACGTAGAAGTCGCGTCTTAAACGTATTTGATGTCCTGGACGGTCTCCTCCTGCTCCATCTCAAAACATAAAGCGCTGTGACGAATCATCTCCCACCCCGCCTGTGCCTTTTTGTTGCCGCCTCTTATGTGTTTGGATCGAAGGACCGGGATTTCTTTCATTGTATCAGACTTTTCAAGTTCCTCCTTTTCGTCCAGACTTGAGAAGACTTTGACGTAGCGTCGCATCTTTTCCATCATGGGGTCATTTCTGTCTTCAACCCTGCAGAAGAAGAACATTGGTAAATCACAAGTTTTGTCCTATTGCTTTTATGCTAATTGCCCTGCTAGATGACAGCTTTTATGTCAACAGAACAACTATAAAACTACGTCTTCTAACAAGATATCATCAGACTCTCCTCCTCAAAGATCTGTACTGGTTTTTAATGTTAACTTGCTATATAGTGTTAACATCGCAAGGAGGTGCAGTGTCCCCAAATGCTTCTTCCACAGTTATTACTGTATATACTCAGTACCAAGATTTTAGTGTAGCTTCTAACGGTGTGACATTTTCAAGATGAAAACAAAACAATGTGCAAGCATATAAAATGTTTTTATTGAAAATGGAACAACAATAAATACTTATTATTTTTAAAGTAACAAATTAATTTTGAAAGTAACCTTCATTGGGGTTACTTTTGTGTTTTTTTGTTTTTGTTTTCGTAAATTGCGGAAGTATTTATTGAACAGTAACACTATCTAGTAGTAGTTATTGAACAGTAACACTATCTGGTAAATTATAAAAGTTAAGTCAGACCTTCGTTGATACTTAGTTTAAGCTTTTTCTTTGCTGTCTTTTTCAGCAAGCAAAACATGTGGACTCTTCATCACACATGAATGCTATCCGACCTGCCAGAAAAATGGGGTTCAGGAATCTCTTGTTTAAAACAGAAGAAAAAAAAGAAATGCCTTATCCACAAAATCCTGCCTGTCGCGCATGTAGTCCTGAATTGTTGATACCACACAGCAAATTCAGCATAAATGGAAGGAGTCACCAACGGTTTCACTACAATAGTGATTTCTTTTCCACATTAAGCTATTATTGGGTGAAAATTTCCTAGTCAACCTTTTTAAAAGAAGCGTCTAATCTAGATGTAGGTAAAGATATAAAGCAGTGATGTTAAAAATGTACAGTCCATAATACAAAATGTTTTGGAATTTAGGTTCATGCTCTTAAACAAAGCTCTGATTACAACCCCAAAGATCACACAGAATTCTATATTTTTTATCCATTAGGTGTAAGATATTCATTCCCTTGTCCTAAGATGCTTTAAGTCAGTATTTTACAGGTCTTTTAAGGCATACACAAAAAAGAAAATCCATAATTGAGTTATGTTTACGATTCAAATGTTTGCAAACACTGATCTGAAAACTGTGAAATGCATGTATATTAAATCTCTGCAATATTAGGTACAAATCTTTCAAGACATGTCTCTTCCAACATTAAACATCTAGAGGCTAGTTTAGTCATATTTCTCTTACAAAGCATCTCAGACTCCATCAGATTAGATGGGAAGCGTTTGTGAATTGCAGTCTTTCAGGTTTTGCAGGAGATTCTTGGATACTTTGATCCACATCATTCCATGGAGCTCTGGTTGCATGTTTAAGAACATTAACCTGCTGGGAGGGGGTAAACATCCCTCTCATTGTTAAGTATTTTGCAGCTTCTAAAAGATTTCTATCTGGATTCGCTCCTGTTGTGTTGTAAGTAAAGCGTCCACACAGCATGATAAAACCACTAACATGTTTCACTGTGGTGAAAGTGTGTTCAGAAAGATGTGCAGTATTTGATATTTATAACCTGGTGCTTTTAGGCCAAAAAGTAATGTTGTGTTGTTCTGTAATCAAAAACTGCACGTTTGCTGTATCTCCGAAACGGCTTGTAGCAACAATACCTTTAAACAACAGCGTATAAATGCTAAAGTTTTTCTTTCAAGCTGAACACAGATTTGGTTTGTAGATTATATGTGTGCACTGTGTTTATCTGGTCATGATTATGCAAACTATTTGGTAACAAAATCTTTCTTTGAAATCTGAACTGCTCCTGGGCCGATTATGTTCTCCTACCTGAGATACCAGCGCTCCTTGAGGCCGAAGCTGAGGCCACACATGCCGAGGGGAGGCCACAAACAACGAGGCAACCTCCTCTCTAGCATCAGAGTTGTGGCCACAACCTGCAAAACAAACATCGCAGTCGTAAGCATGACGCAGCAGCGTTGAGTCCAAGCTGACAGGGCGATGAAATGCATGTACGCGACAGCTACCTGAGTCCTCCAGAGCTCGTCTCTCTCTTGGGCCACTCTCCAGTGTGTGTCACTCATCATCGCAATCAGGAGATTGAGCAGCAGGATGTAGGAGACCACGGAGAAGCTGACGTGCAGCACGTGGACGATGGGGGGTATTATGATGGTGTGATCCACAGGCAAGTCGATAAGGCCCACGCTGAGCTCAAACTGGGAGAAGAGGGTGATGGGGAAGGTGCTGTATGCAGGAAGGGAACCTTGTTCCTGGGTCATGTACACTATCCAAAGGGCTAGGAGCAAGATTTCATTAACCAATTAGTAAAAAAGTAGATTCATGTTTTAATAACCTTGCAAATTAGCAGAAAATGTACACTTACAGGTGGAAAAACCAATGAGCACAATGAAACTCAACCACATAAACTTGGTCAGGTCTCCAAATATAATCTAGAAGGAAATGAAAGAAAAAAAAGGAGAATTTAATTTGACTAAATCATATAGCTTCATTGTTTTGTGGCATTAATAGCAGGTTTATGTCGTGTATTGCAAAACAAACTAAGACTCTTGACATTTCTTCTC
Source organism: Orestias chungarensis (assembly GCA_032876305.1). Lineage (NCBI taxonomy): Eukaryota > Metazoa > Chordata > Actinopteri > Cyprinodontiformes > Cyprinodontidae > Orestias > Orestias chungarensis. The sequence goes on along the minus strand of JAVLVB010000680.1, from coordinate 3,579,707 downwards.
ACCTTCTGTATCATGATGACGAACGGGCCGAGCATTTCAAACCCGCGAGCGAAGAACATGACGTTGCACCAGCCGAGAACCAGACACAGTGCCATCACCTCGGCCTCCCCCTGCACCTCGCAAACCCTGAACACGCACAGCAGGACCACCAGCGACGCGTAGCTTATTCTGGACGACACATTCGAGACCACAGCAGAAACGTTAGAAGATTTTGCCTGTCAATGTTGCTTCTGTGTCACTGCTGCGAGTGTGTTCCTATTTACAGTATGACATGGAAGGGTCCTCCCAGCGCCGTCTGGCCAAAGTAACGCTTCGCTCCAACTCTCAGTATATCAGGAATCTGTTGGTAAAACAACATGCAAGAGGATATTTTAACATACATAACTGCTGCATGAAAGCATAAAGATAGAACATGAGTCATGTGCTGACCTCGAGCACCAGGATGAGTACTGCTCCCAGGACGCTGATGACCTCTCCGACAAGCCGCAGACTATCCCCATAAGTCACATAACTCTCCTAAAAGTAGGTAAAGAAAAATACAATGAGCATAAACACCCGGTTTGCTGTTTACATGCAAACAAACTGAAAACTTGGAAGTTAAGTAATTAGGAATGTCACTGAACAGTTAAATAATATCAGTAAATAGTTTGAAACTATAAAAGTTTATTCCATGCACTCATGAAGTTTATAAAACGTTATGTATCTTTTTCAAGGGGGTTATTTCTAGAAGTTTTGATGAGCCTGATGAATGTAAGATTATGACATCAAAGCAATGAAAAGTATTAATTTAAAACATAAATGACCTGTTTTATGCTTATATTGTATACATTTTGAGGGGCTGCCCCTAATTGTGGCATTACGTTTATTTACATTTTTTTTTGTCAGGAGATTATATGTAATCTATAATAATTTTACGCACCTGTGTTCAAAATATTCTAAATCTAGTTGCCCGTTTCAAGTGAAAGCCTCTTGTTTCTAACTTTGAAGAGATGTTTTTAATTAAAGCAGATGTTAGGGGTATTCAGTATTACTCTTTCGTATTAGAAACCTCATCGGAATCAGTTACTAAATCCTCAAAGGTCATTTTGAACAATTTGGGTTGCATTGTAAGCTTTTGATTTTGATTTCTTTTAGCCTGTTTTTCTTACCTTATTTAGTAAATACTCTAGTAAATTTGAAACATTACTTTAAATTAATTTCGATAGTGTATAAAAATAAAACAACACATTTGCAGGGTAAATTCAGAAGTGCAACCCACAGTAAGTGTCTTCTGGACCCTGACGGTTTTGTCCGGCTCTTCTCCTGTGTAGTTCCTATCAGCGTCCTTTAGAGGGCGGAAGACACAGCACAGGGTGAAGACCACTATGTACAAGAGGTACAGGAACAGAAGCAACCTGACATAGGAGAGATGGGGGGAAAAAACAACCCAACACTGTTGAAAATGACGCTTATCTATCAACATCGTATGCTTTTCCCCACACAAACAAGAAATTACCTGAGGTAATATTTCCCATACAGGTTCCATTTCAGACTGACCAGCTGCCTTACAGGAGTCACTTCCAGGATCCGCCTGGCCTTAAACAAACAAACATAAACAACAGAAAACATTATTCTTTCCCCTCATAATCTTCATACTAAATCCTAAAATCGTGTTTTGTGTACCTCTCTCTTCGGGCTCCCCACTATAACCTCCAGCACTGACATGTTGTCGGCCCAGGAGTCGATCTCGGTCAGGTCGTACAGGTGAGAGCTCAGGGGACCCAGGCTCCACTGAACAACACGCCTCTTGTTGACCAGGTGCTGAAACACCTGAGACAAACCCTTGGTATTAGTGCAATAATCCACCAAAACATTCGTTTCCTCGTGTGACCATGCTTTACACTCACCACGACGTTTCCCTCTTTGGCGGCCAGCTTGAAAGGTGTGAGGCCTCTGTTGTTAGGCACCATGTCAAGGGGCACCGACTGGTCCAGGTCTGCATCACGAGCCAAGATCAGGTCGATGGCCCGGCAGGCGGTGGTCTTATTGGGCTGCAGAACTAAAAGGTGAAGCAGTGTGTTCCCTAAAAGATGAGATGTGTAGATAAAATGAGAGTCAAGCAAAAAAAACACATATAAAACACTGTCTTGTTTTCTGAAGACTGATAATAGACAGCCAGACTGGACCATCTGCTGGCCTAAACCTCCTTAGATGAAATATATCTTACTTTTACATTCAAATGGGCTCAAATAATACGCGCCATTCTCTGAATCTTGATGATGTTTCCAGGAAACTTCCCAAAGCAAAGCTTTACCCAAACAGTAACATTTGTAAGCCAAGATCATTTCATAATTTTAAGAACATAAATCCACTCCAGAAAACCGTTTAAGGTTTGAACTTCTCCTGTTACCCTGAACTTTCAATATGGAGTTTTGCAAAAGCTTTATATATATATTTTATTTTATTTTTTCTTATCTGAAAATCATAAATTAATCTAACCCAGTTTAAACACAGCTCTCGGCTGCAGCTTCTGTCTTAGTATATTCTTGGATGCTTTTTCAATTAACATTTCTAATCATTGAATTGGGATTGCAAACCTAGATAATCTTGAATTCTGGTGCTGGCCCCGGCATCGATCAGCATGGAGATGATGTCCTCATTGGCGGCACAGGCAGCAAAAGAGAGGATGTGCTCACCTGTAGAGTAAACGCAAACACGCATGCTTTTACTTTAGATCACATCACAAAAAAACACAACACAGCAGTTTATTTTGCAGAGGCACCAATAAAAAATAAAAAAAAATGCAAAAATACAAAAATCTGCATCACTGGTATGTTGATATTGTGAAATACTTACCACAGTACATGAGTCCTCCTATCCTCTTCCTGAAATACAGACCGGTGACTCGAGGGTTGACAACATCTCCTCCACGGCTGATTAGATGATTGACCAGGTTGAGGTTCTGATTCACCACAGCAATGTGCAGAGGAGTGATACCTGAGGCAGAGCGTATCAACGTTATGACAGCTTTAGATACGTGTAAATCTTAAAGGAAAGACTGCCAGCACACTGGATTACTAAGATTTATCTTTTTATTTTAAGATTCAGGAGGGTTTTGATTTTCATTCTCAATCATTCACTTCTGAAATTTATGGTTGCCTACATGTGTTTCCTTGCGTTTCTGCCTATGGTTACTATACATAATTTATCTGTCTATTAGAAAGCGGATTACATTAAATTCCATGTAATTTGATCTAAATCTTACTAAATAATCAGACTGGACTGAAATTAATTGGAGTGATTTGAGCAGAAGTTTATTTGTTGATTGATTTGAACACAAATCAGATTTTTCAAAATATTTGGATACAAAATTTAATTTGTTTTTCGGTTTAAAGTGCCACAAATTGACATATGTTGTAAATTTGAGATTTATCAAAACAAAATTTAAAATTATTAAATCAAAAATGCTGGCTTATTCCTTTCTAATTTTTGAGATAATGTTATATTGAACCTTAAAAAGAAAAATTGAATACATTTCAGTTTACTTAGCAAGGTTGTAGTGATTCACTGTGATTAGGAAATTAGTTATGGATCCGCTCTTCGTCTCAAGTTATATACCGAAATTACAGTTTAACAACCACTCAAATATTCAATAATAACATTTCTACAGTTTAAAGACCTTTTTTTACGATGCCAAAGAAAATACAGGAGTTATCGAAGCATTATAAGGTTGCCTCACATTATCCCACCCAAAACTCGAATAAGATCAGATTGTTTTAAGACTAAAGTTGACAATTATCAAGCAACGTCTCTGTTAAGTTGCTTCCTGCAGGCTAGCTACTTAAGCAAATAAACGGACAAACACATTCACATATAACTCTCTGATCCAAAAGCAGTTGAAATTCAAATAAAGACTATAAATAAAAGTCAAAAAAAATTATACAACACAATATTTATTCTAATACTTGTGAGCAGTGTGACCAATGCCTAAAGTCCATAAAAATAAAAAGACACCCATACAAAAATCTGTAAGAAGTTAACAATGGAGCCAAATATTTAATCAGTGTTTTAAAAACCGTAGTTCTCATTTGGTATGGCCAGCTAAATCCTAACCCTGTGAGGAAAATGAAAGTTTTAGTTGGCTTACAGCATGTTAGGCATTGCTCTTTCCAACAGAAACACATGTAAGACCCATTTTTACCGTGGTAAAACCGAAGCTTTGAACTCAAGCAACATTCGCTGTCAATCTACATATCAATACCCTTTCTTATCACGCACAGGTGAAACCCACCTAGAGAGCTGAGCTGGTGAAACATTAGGTTTCGTTGTTTACCTCTCTCCTCAAGTGGAGTTACAAAAATTACATTTTGGAAGAAAAACTGTTTGCTTTTCTTTCTCCAGTTCACCTGCTTTTTATCTAAATATCACGCATTAACTTGCATGATAATCATATAAAAAATTTATTTAATGAGAAGATTTTAACATTTAGATTATGTGCACGTACATCTCTCTTTAAATGTAAATATGCTTTTGAACCTTGAAAAATCTCAGAGGTCATGGGCTCATTGATGAGCTCGGGAGCTCCGTCCATCAGAGCCACGGCGGCGTCCAGGTTGTCGTTCATCACAGCAACGTGAAGAGCCGTCTCTCCAAGGGACCCTAAGGAATATTAATTATTCAAACATCAACTCTGTTAGCAGACACACAGCGCCTATTGAAACACTAGGAAAACCTTTTTCTTATGTTAGTGTTTCTCCAACCTCTCTCAAATATGTTGGTGGAAGAGCAGCTCAGCAGCTTCTTGATACATCCAACACTGTTGTTTTTGGCCGCGTAGAAGAGTGGAATGTCATTTACGCTGCAAAACATCAAGAGAGTAGACAATGTAAACTTTGAAAGCTTTGCACATAACTTTAAATCTAATTTTCGTCTAAAACAATTGCAGTGGCCTTAGGTATAATACTTTTTGGTGTGGTAGAGAAAGGTTTCATCCAGCATTTCGTTCCATCCCTTTTTGTTCTGAAGGCGAAACCTCAGCTGGGTCCAACAGTGGTTGAGCTCACTGGGAGCGGACCTTGCCAGAGACGGAGACATTCACTCCTGACGTTCAACTGGAAGAGTGATAAAACGGAGTTTCAATGTTTCTTCGTAAAAACAGCAGATTTAGGCGTATATTTTGTCTACTTGTGAATAATCTTAAAAGCAAAAACACGCTCTTTGCAACTTTAAGATGAAAGTCTGTCTTACCCTCCAAAAAAAGTCCTCCAAAAAATGAGTTGCTTCTTTTAGTTTATAACTCCTCAGTCATAACCCTTGAAAGTTGGGTTTGGCAGGAAAAGTTCCTGAGTAGGAGTGAATCCCTGTGGCTTTGTCATTATATAGGACCCCAGCAAGGAAGGGGAGGAGACCTGTGGTGGGACTGGGAATGAATGGGCGGAGAACGGACAGGTGAGCCAGGTGATAATGAGCAGGTAGACTTTGCATGATGGTTAACGAAATACCACAGAGAAAGTTGTGTTTTAAGCTTGTTGACCCGTAATGTCTTCATCATGCTGATTTGAAATTAACAGCTATTGGTTTTGTTTCTTTAAAAGTTAAATTATGCCAATCCTAATTATTGACATCCCAAATGAATCAATTGAAACTTTTGACACAATTTGGCGTAATCTAAATGAAAACAGAATTTTATATATTAGAACGAATGCCATAAAAACATGCAATAACCTCGTTGTGGAGGTAAGCACACCCTTAAACCTTTTTGAAAGCATCATCGGATTTGTTTTTGGACTCCTCCTTTTGTCCCTCCCATTTAATATATTGAATCATATTGACCTGTTTTAGTGGAGTTTCTTGACTTTTCCTTATTTTTCTTCAGCTAAAGTCAGAGAAGAGCCACAGTTTGCAAAAACGTTTACCCCATAGGTAATTTTACAATGATAAAGGTACAAAAGGTCCACGGCATGTTTTATGCTTCATACGACTAAAATTGGGTAAAATGTGAGACAAAAGGAAAATCAATAATACTGGTTAATATTGATTATTTTTCTAAAGGTTTACTGAAAAGACAAGACTGACGCTTAGAAAATCTGTCATGAAGCCACCAGAAAAACTAAACGAGCTTTAGGAAATAAGAAATTCCCAACTAGAATCAAGAAGAATCAAGAATCAAGAATCAGTTTATTTATATAGCGCCAATTTACAACAGGTGTCGTCTCAAGGCACTTTACAAAAAATCAATTAAAATCAAGGATACATTCTAACAAATCAATTTGAAAAAGTTTCCAATCTAAGGAACCCCAGCAGATTGCATCGAGTCATTGACTTGCAGCATTCACTCCTC
>JAVLVB010000680.1:3553414-3567917 GCA_032876305.1 Orestias chungarensis | reverse complement strand
CACACACACACACACACACACACACACACACACACACACACACACACACACACACAGACATGCTCGTGTCAAACTGCCACAAAGCATCTCACTCCCTTCAGGTGTAAATCAGATCAGATTTTCTCTGTCTTTTCATATTCACCATGCTCCACATATTTGGTGTCTTTACTCAGGCTACCGAACGAAACAGAGGTGAAGTGTGAATTGTACACAGATGGTGCTGCCAGCTTCTGTTTCTGTCACAGCTCCGGTGCAATGTTACAAGTGTGTGAGCTCTGCTGTCAACGCGTGGCTCTGCGGCGAGAGTGGACCGTAACAAAGGAGCTGCTTTTAGACCCTGGATGTGCCTTTTTTAAGGGAAACAACATGGCTTAAAGTGTTCACACATAAAAACATCATGATTAAAATTTCCCAGTTACTGGCTTTGGACTGGTGGTTTCGTATCACTTTTGCCTGAACACTAAACAAACTATATTTTTTTGAAAGCAAACAGTGAGATTTATTTCAGCCATTGTGAGCTGATAGGTAGTTTGGTTGTGTAAGGAGAGAGGAAGTGAATCAGTTTTACAAATAATTAAAAAAATAACAAAGGCTTTGATTGTCATCAAGCATTTCTTTGTGAGGAAAGATGTCTTTTTTTTTTTCTTCTTTTTTTTATATGAAGAGCAGTTTTTTTAATTTTAATTAGGGGAAAAGAGGATGAAAGTTATTGCAGATAATTTTGAGAAAGCAAAGGCAAATAATAATAAAGGAAAGACTAGTGAAAAGCACAAAAGAGTCCTCCTTCTCAGAGTTTTTCCAAACATCAGTTTAAACCTGGACTGCCGTTCCCACGGTGCAACGTTCTTCTCTTCTTCAGTGGAAGGATGTTTTTTTTTACCCTGGTGTATCTGTTTTTTTGTTGTTGTTTTTTTTGCTTCTTTTTTTTAAAGAATAAACAGTTTCTGAGTGTTTTTCCCTCTAGCAGTTCATCTTGTTTTCCGTCTCGGTTTAAAAACTGCCCCCGAGAAATAAAACAGTGTTGCAGAATTGAAGGCAACTAGCAAAGGGAGGTGAAAGCTGGAGCAGATTGTGCTGCAGCCGGAGTCTCAGACCTCCACCTGGCCCTGCGTCAGGTGGGCTCTGAGCTGCTGTGCAGCGGTGAAGATTTTCCTCTGATGTCCCAACAGGTTCACACCAAGGTTCTGGACGTCTCTGAGAAAAGAACAGAGAGGGAGTGCTGTTAACAGCATGCGACTGGCAGGTCTTTCAAAAAAATTTTATCTTTTTATTCTTTTATTTTCAGGTTCTTTATCCAAAGGCAATTTATGACACTGTTTTATAAAATTTGTTTTTTGGATCATTGTTTTAAATACATTTTGGATTCCCAGCATGAACGATCTAAGTTTTGATATTCTTCCAAGTTAAAAATTGTGGTGTCGGAAGTCTTTCTTCCTTGTTATGTCATACCGTTTGCAATACTGTCTTAGATTTACTTTACTGCACCACTTCCAGTCACCCTCCTCGTGACCCTGCCACCACCACACTTTACAGTTTTTATGGTGTTCTTAGGTTACAAACATTCATTTTGACCAGTCTGAGCATATTTTGTAGAACTTTTAGCTAGGTCTAATAACTTGTCTGTCCCTAAGCTTTTCTCAGAAAGATATTTGACGTTTCCATTTAATTCCACATAGAATATTGAAGAGTTTCTAAAGGGTATTTTATTAAACCATAACACATAGAGAATTTTTTGTTTTATTGTTTGAAAATGGCACTCCTTGGTCTTATCAACTTTTAAACACAGCCTGTATAGTATCTAATGAGCAACAAGCATTAAAATAATTTCAAATGTAAATCTGACAAACCTAAAAACCTAACTGTGTACCTGATCCTGTATGTATATTTTTCTTTCCCATTTCATAGAAAAAAAATCCACAACTAATTCAAACTTGTCATCAGATTTTTCATTTTGAGAATGTAATCCTTTAAAACTAATGGTTAAAAGCCTAATTAAATGACTCACAAGAATATGCTATTCATGCATATAATGAGAGCACGCAAGCTCACCAGAACTGCAGAATATTTTTAAAGCTACGATTGAAGATATTACTCTTGAACTTACTCCATAGTGAGTATGCTGACTCTGTCTAATGTGTCTAAGTTCGCTCGATCAAACTCCTCCTGATATCTCTCCATCCTCAGCGCTTTCAGCCAATCTCCTACTGTTGCCACTGACGTTAAGTCTGTGGGCGTGGGGCTGAGCAGTGGCTGTGAGCAGCTCCTGAAAATGTCAAAAACGAGAAAATGAGTTGTATTATCAGTGACGCAGAATGCCCGCCATGTGTTTCAAAGCCGCTGTCTCACCGAGTTGGCTCGGCCTTGAGGGAGGCAGGGTGCCTGATTAGCCGATCTAAAGAGGATAGAAGCTGGTCGAAACCTGGCCGGTCTCCCCGTTCGGCCTGCCAGCACTGAAGCATCAGGGAGTGGATGGCTGGGGGACAGCTGTGAGGGGGAGGGAGCCGATACTGATCCGCTACTGCCTTCATCACCTACAGACATCGAATATAGAGTATATGCCAAAGTGAAACAGCAAAAAGCGTCTGCAGAAAAGGTCAATGTGAGATTGTACGAGCATTTGGGAGAACATTATGTAGATTTAGCTCTTTGGCATTTTGTGAACTGGTAAAACATGCAAAAACCCAAAAACGTGAAAGGAAGCGCATCTATTCTGCCTCAGCACGTATATTTGTAACAACCTTATTTCATTTTTTTACAATATCTTATCATAATCAAAAGAATAAAGCCATCTGAAATTTGTCCAACAATATTTTTTATGTGTACATTTCTTAGGTAGAAGTTAGCAAAAAAACAAAAACAAAAAAACAGAATTGTAATATACCTCTATCTATCAGGTTTTGTGTTTAGGTTTATACATCTTTGTTTTTTTGTTTGTTTAGGGTTAGGGTTAGAGGGTTAGGGTTAACCCTAACCCCAACCAGACAGAGAATCCCTAGAGTCTTGGGGACTGTAGTATGCTCTCCAATCAGGTTGTAATTCAAAGCTCCTCCAAAATCAAATTCAGTGGTTAACATGATGCAAAGATTACTGAGTCCCAGAAGCTGTGCTGAGTTGCATTGCGACAGCACTTATAACTGATGGCTTACCCAAACCCTTTGCTCACAGACAAAGCTATTGGGGTCTTTATGAAATAAAGATCTTAATAGTTGGGTAACACAATCATATCTACATTTTGCATAAACTATTGAGACTAAAGGATGGGTGTGTTTCAGGCTCATTTGATCACCTAAAATAGATAAGTTTTGGATTTGTGGGCATTCTGACCGCACTGACCAAGAATCACCCATAGAGCGCTTCGCCAAGTTAAAATGATTGTGCTGAAACAGTGGATTAATTGATTACAGTCTAATTTGGATTTCCCCATCTATGGTTAAAGATGACGGAGAATGGACAGAAACATCCAAACTGCTAGAGGAAATTCTACAGATATAAAACCCACACAGGATCACATCGTGTCAAAATTATTTCGGCACATTGGGTGTTGTGTAGGGCCTTGTACAGGACACCAACATATTCAACAAGCTTTAATTCAACTTTATTAGGAAAATTACAACAAGAAATATTATCATGGAAGTGGTGTTGGGGGACATTTGCTAGAAGAGCAACAGTACCAAGATTGCTTGTACTCATTATTTTTTTTTTCCGTTCTTACCAGACTAGAATATTCAAACAGTCATTGATGCCTCAGAGGCTGTATCATGTCTCCATCCAACTCATTGAACCCTGAATTCCTATCAAACAATGCCTTTAGTGTGTAGCATCAAACGAACAAAAGACTGCTTTTAAAACAAGGAAACCTACAATTAAAGCAACATTAAAAAAGTTTCAGGTTTGTTCTGTTTTGCCACGACTGTGGACAAAGGCGGTAGTGTTTTGCTTAATGGAAGACTGCATTTCCCATGAAGAACCAGCGCATAGCTTTGTAAAATTCTGATCTCCAGGTCGCAGCCTGGAGTTGGATTGAAGTACATTTCTGTTTCCAGTGGCTGTGTGAAGGATGAATAACGATGAGGTGATGAATCTAATTGTGGGAAAACATTATCAGATGATGATGTTGAAAATAAGAAACGGGGGGATTGACGAGTGCCGTGAAGCAATCAACACATTTGCAGATGCTTTGTGTGGTAGGGTTCCTGCCACCCTCCTCAAAGTTGCTTAGTGCCAGTTAAAGCCATACAGACCCCCTCTTGCGCCATGATAGAGATGTCATTCAAAGAGCTATAAGTTAACGTTACATCACGAAATTCATGAAAGTATTTTATGGAGGGTGAAAGGTAACTTAGTGTTGCTTTAAAGGTTCTTAATGAATGTTTATCCTAATTGACGAAAGTGAGAGGCTATAATACTCTTTTTAGGTCCAAGATCAGATTAAACTGTTAGATTTTAAGAGTAAAGTATCTAAATGGTTACTACGTTCTTGGTTAGGCCACAGTGTATTCTCACCTCTTGATTGCTCATGTCCCAGTACGGACGTTCTCCATAGGACATCACTTCCCACATCAGTATGCCGAAGCTCCAGACATCACTGGCTGTGCTAAACTTTCGGTGTTGAAATGCTTCTGGTGCGGTCCACCTCACAGGAATTTTGCTACCCTGATAGACGACACAGATTTGCAGAGTCAGGTTTTCAATCACGGATCAAACAAACCAAATGACTTTTGAACCAAGGACCCAGAGCGCACCAGGGAGGCGGTGTATGTGGGTATGTTGTGATCCAGACCCCTCATGAGTCTGGAGAGACCGAAGTCAGAAACTTTGCACACCAGGTTGGAGTTGACCAGCACGTTTCTGGCAGCCAGGTCTCTGTGAACAAAGTTTCTCTCAGAGAGGTACCACATCCCAGCACCAACTCCCCTGAGCATCCCGACAAGCTGGAGGATGCTGAACTGACCTTCGTTCTCCTACAGACAAAGAGAATTGTAACATGTTTTCTGACTGTGGAAACATTAACGGAAAGCTCCAGAGAGTGGGATGTTTTTCTCACCCTGAGGAAACCATCAAGAGGCCCGTTCTCCATGAACTCAGTGATGATCCTCTCAGGAGGAGTGCGCGTGACAACCCCCTCCAACTTCAGCACATTGGGATGATCAAATTGTCCCAGTACCCCCGCTTCACTGAGAAATATCCCCCTCTCTCTGTCAGACGCCCCCAAGCGAAGAGTCTTCACCGCCACCAGAACCTCCCTGCGGCCCACTGGACGGTAACGTCCACGAGAGACTTCACCAAACTGGGCTGAATGGGGACAAAGTCAAACTAATTACACGTGGGTTGAGAACGTGACTGCCACGATTTATGATAATCGAACCTACCTGCTCCAATCACCTCCTCACTTTTGACGTGAGAAGGATCGATTTCAAGGGCAAACTCTTTAACTGCCTCACTAGGGTCTTCATATGTTGAAGGGTCCACATAATACTTAACACCACCTGGAATTGCAAATCAAATCAATATTAAGGATTTTAGCCATTGATTGACATAAATCACTTAGAAATATCATTTACTCTTTGTATAAATAGATGCTCATTTATTCAGTCACAGTTGGAATATGAAAGTATTTCTTAAACCACGCTGATATTGTTTTTAGTGCTTTTTGTTTTTCGCTTCTTTGTCTAATTTTGAGATGAGGTTTAAGCCATTTTGATTTCCGTCTAACTTTACGCCCCAAATGTAATTTTGCCACATTGCCAGTATATGTTCTCCAATAGAAATACTGCATTTTGTATTCCCATTGGCACATTTTCTACTAGCCTAAAGAAGGAATGACATTTTTTACAATCCAGTATGAGTCTGCTACAGGGAAACACGACTGAGTGACATTCCGAGTTATTTTTGTTTTGTTAGGGATCATCTCTACTCTTCCAGCTGGACAACACAAATATTAAATCCTCAGAAATGAATGCATGAATAGACAAATACAATATAGGTGGTGTTTGTTGATGGGGTACAGATGTGTGAAGATGGAAAATTACTCAGTATTTTGTCTTTTTTGTCTATTTTCCATATTCCAACCAATATATTATGTGTTAAATTTGTTCATTTATGATTTCTTTGCTATATATTTGTTCTCATGTTAAATGTTGGATTCATACTTCAAGTTATATGTCAATGATTTAGACTAAACATTCAGAATAAAATGATCATATTTTTCCTCTCCACTGTCGCTACATGCATGCTCAGTATGAGGGATTGCTGTAAAGTCAACGACAACACAAGCCATTGTTTCTGCCTGCTGATTCCAGAGGAGTGAATGCTGCAAGTCAATGACTCGATGCAATCTGCCTGGGTTCCTTAGATTGGAAACTTTTTCAAAATTGATTTGTTAGAATGTATCCTTGATTTTAATTGATTTTTTGTAAAGTGCCTTGAGACGACACCTGTTGTAAATTGGCGCTATATAAATAAACTGATTCTTGATTCTTCTTGATTCTTTCTCCTGAATTTTGAACTTTCTAACAGAAACTCTAAATGTCTGTTCTATACTGATTGGTCAGTGCCTAGAAAAAATAAAACTGATTAATATTTTTTAAGTATTTTTTAATAGAATTTTGAATTGAAGGAAACATATAACTCAAACATCTGATATGCAGTATATACAATCCAAATAAAGTTTAAATAAACTAATTATACTCACCCCGGTTACTGATGTACCTCTGAAGCCTGTCACTGTAAGGACTCTCTCTCCTCTTGCTGCAATTTCAATAAAAAAGCTTTTTCTTTCAGGAAGCAATAAAGTAGTTCAGAATGGATAAATGTTTGTTTCTAAAGACTTACCTGCGAAACACAACCACCACAACAATTGCCGCCACCACAAGTAGAAATGCTGCCCCGCCCATAACTGAGCCAATGAGCAGAGGAAGTCGATTCTGGATCTGCTGCGAGTGCTCCTCTGTGGAAGATACATCATTGCAGATGAGACAAAGATATATCCTTGTGTATTTCAAGAGTTTTATTAAGCTAAATACCGTTCATTGAATTTGAATATATAGTTTCTATCCGGAATGATTAGAAGATGAAATTTAGCTGCCCTCAGGTAGCATATACGTCATTTCAATTGGTTTGTACATTATAATATATAGAAATTGTGTGCACTTTGTAGTTTCATATTGATAAGAATATTATTCATATGATTTAGTGTTAAGACAACCTGTCTATTGGTGTACGTCTGTTTCACACAGGTATATACAACAGATAGGTCATTTACCAAGTTTCAATTATTTTGAAATGATCAGAATCAAATATTAAAAAATGCAAACAAATATATATTAAATGATGAACATTAAAATAAAGCCTCTCATGGAATATGATTTACACCTACACATTGTGTAAAGTAAAAAAACCCAGAAACTACTATATTTCTTTTTTGGGTATATAAATCCCACAAAAATCCCATATATATATATGTGTGTGTGTGTAAGGTAGTTGCCGGCTTAGACCACCAATGGGCACCTGGACAATGCTTTCCGCAGATGACGTACCGCGGGTTCATGCAAACTCATCAAGTTTAGAATGTACTAGTATTCACATGAAACGCACATAGCAAGATTCTTGTTGATGATTGGACACGTGATATGCAGTATCCTCTGGAGGCAATAGAGTTGCCCACACACCTCCACTTTTCCACTGTGGTGCGCCACTTTAGAGGGGAAGGCAGAAAGCTGGTCCTAAACCTTCCTCCCCATGAACAGACCCCAGGGAAGGCATTTGAGGAACTAAGAGCAGAGTTTGGTGACATACAGGGCTCCCTGGACCCACTAGCCAACTTCTATGGATGCAGCCAGCGGCCAGGGGAGTCTGCATGCTCCTACGCTATTGTGCTGGAATCTACATTTCGGGCTGTTGAGGAAAGTCATAGAGGAGGCAGGTCCTTCCCAGATCGTGACAGTAAGCTCACTTGCCAGTTCCTGAGGGGACTAACTGATGAGGAGGTGTATGCACGGGTTGTACCAATGAAACCCAGGCTCCTGAGCTTCAGGGAGCTGCAAGTTGAACTGCGTGAGCTAGCACGAGAGACAAAAAAGTTCCATGCACAACACAAATCAAAGAAGACATATGCACAAGTGCATGTTGCATCCGAGTGTAGTGCAAATGTGAAGAGAGAGAGGCCGAAATAAGCCTCAGGGTTAACAGAACTGACAGAGATGGTCCAAAAGTTAGCCCTAACCCAACAGGAACACATGGCTAAGTTGTCTCATCTAGAAGCAAAGATCACTGCTCCACTCTCTACTACCCCACCAAAGTCCCAACCACCTCCAGTGAATCCTGTCGTCAGTGCAAGTGTCACATGTTACTGGTGTGGGAAGCAGGGACAGTGGAGCAGCTTCTACTGCCGGAGAGTCTTCGCACATCCGTCAAGACTGCTCTACATGATGACGCTGGGCACCTGGGATTTGAGAGGACAATGCAGATGATAAGGGAAAGATTCTACTGGCCAGGAATCCAGTAAATCAAAGCATGCTGTGAGCAGTGTGAGAGGTGCTGTCTCAGAAAGACTCCGACTGTTGGTCTCAGAGCTTCCCTGGTCAGCATCCATAGCAGCCAACCGATGGAACTTGTTTGTGTAGACTTTTTGAGCCTAGAGAAATCCAAAGGTTGTATTGAAAATGTGCTAGTCGTCACTGACCACTTCTACTGGACCTGATCTTTGGGCTCCCCACAGAGAACCAGCCATGTGGGTACAGTGATTATGTTCAGACTCTCCACAACTGTATGTCTCGGGCTTACGCCCAAGCTAACCAGATGTAGCAGCATGCTATGGGGCAACAGACGAAAAATTATGACAAGAAAACTAAGACTCAAGTCTTTAGCCCAGGGGATAGAGTCTTGGTCAAAGTGTGTCAAGGAGAGGGGCGTCAGAAACTGCGGGACAGGTGGGAGTCTCATCCGTACATGGTGGTGAAAAAGCAGCCCAACATCCCGTGTATGTGTTGCACCCAAAAGATGGAGGGACAGAGAGAGTTGTTCACAGCAACCTCCTGACACAGTGTATGTTTTTCCCAGTTGAGCAGGTCGGAGGAGGTCTGAGAGGGGAGGCTGAGCTGGACTTGGGTGTGAGTGATGTAGACACTGAGTCGGATGCAGCGAGGACGGGATGACGGAAGAGGCAGAGGAAAATGTAGAAAGGGTTCTACGTGAGACAGCAGGCAGACAGGAGGAGAACATGGGTGCAGGAAAAATGGGCACGGACACAGGACAGGCGGGTGATGGAGGGGAAACTAGTGGAGCTGTGGTTGGTGACAACGCACCTCAGGGTCCTCGTCTTCCTAGGAGAAACCCGCTGAGAAATCAACATCCCCAACAGAAACTGTGCTGTGAATCCCAGGTTATAACGTCGGAGAGGGACCGGGAGAAGATAAGGAGAGGATGGGAGGTGTTGCAGAGGGTTAAAGCAAAACGAGCATCAGGCCAGGTGTAGCACAAGTTGTAGTACATCTGAGCGTCACACCTGCACAGTCGTAGCTCAACCCACTCATTGATTCACTGCAAGTTTATTTTTTTGCACGTTTCAGTTATTCATTCCATACGGGTTAAGTGGGTGGTCTTAGTTGTTAGTATTTACATGTTCGGTTTGGCCTGATGGCTGGGATACCATCAATTAAAGAAGGGGCGGATGTAAAGCAGTTGCCGGTTTAGACCACTGGGGGCACCTGGACAATGTGCATGTAGAATTTTTTCCTCTTCGTTGAGGCTTTCCCGTGTGGAACGCCATGTTACCCCAGTGTCTACCTGCCTTTATACTGAAAGGTAAGCATAGTCAGGTGTCCTGCATTATGCACACATAATATGTTAAAACCACCTTTTCTTGTTAGTTTGTTTGAGTTGGTGTACCGAGTGGGAGCGTTGTGAAGTAGATGGTGTTGCTGTATGGCCCGTAGCCTCGTTCATTTCGAGCTCGGATCTGAAAGGCGTAGATGGAGCCCGGGATTAGAGTGTTGACGGTCACTGTGTTGGTCTCGGTGTACACAGTAATCGCACTGTCCATGTCTGAACCCTGTGACATGAAGTAAAAGAAAGGCCTGTTAATTTTCTTTTACTGATTAAAATATGTGGTAGATATAAAACATTTTTGTTTTGGAACCATGCCTTGTCATAATATCTGAGTTGGTACTCCAGGATGTCTCCATTGGGTCGATCCGGCTGAGGCCACGAGAGGGTAATGGAGTCTGCAGCACGGCTCAATTGGTGCAGCATGGGAACTGTACTGGGAACTGTGGTAAACAAGATATGACTGATCATTCATGTCAAACTGTTGTTTTGTCTGTTAACTGTGATGGTTATGTTAATCAGAACAATACAATATTACAAAGACAGTCACAAGACGGTCACTAACACCCTCCACATAGATAAGGTAGGTCACAAAAGGTCACAGATTGCTGTATTCCCACATATAAAGGGAAGATTAAGTGGCGGGAAAACGTGTTAACCTGGTAGAAAAACTAAGTGTCAGCTTGAATATAATACCCAACAGAGCCATAAAAGATGAAAGCTGCTATATAACACCTCAACAGTGCCATGGCTGATCACATACATGCTACACTGCACTCATGCAGCCATTCATGCAAAAGGAAGCCCGAACATGCAGTGCGTATACTATACAGTACTCTCACATACTTTAGAGATGCATGAAATTTCTGTGCCTAAAATTCAAATTTGGCTTAATGTAATATAATATGTATTAATATTGAGATGCAGAATTGTTTTCAATGGCTGCAAACCATTATCATTAAAATCTAGTTAAATAAGTGGCTTAATTATATCACAATGAGTGTAGTGAATTTATACTATACACAAGGTTTATTTATTTAATAAAATACAATACAATTACTAAATGATAGATTTATTGATTCGATATTCAAAAAATATCTTTTTAAACATATAATCTTTTATTGAGAAGCACATTTGTCATTAAAACTGCTTGTTTAAAAAAAAAAAACTAAACTGAAATGGATTGCCGTAGACTATATCTTAAGTAAATTAAAATATGTATATGGAAAGATGTCCATGTTAAAACAAATAAATATTCACATTTTAATGTTGCTGAATTAACTTTTTATCTTTTAACCAAACACTTTGTACTGGAAAGTAAAAAGTTACCACTAGGGGGCAGTATTACTAAACCTGTGGAGGATATTCATTAGTGTCTAAAAGTGGAGTTTTATGGAGGACCAAGCAGGATCTTATTACAGTCACCATTCTGGGAAAGCCACTTAGCTACAGAAAATGTTACTTTTATTTAGTCAGTACCCTACTAAACCCCACACACAACGTTTTTTGATCATTTTGATAAATTAAAGTTCCACTTTATTGTAATTGGCTTCTTGGACCGCTATCAAACAATGCTTAATTTTCTGTTTGTCTTCAAACTCATTTGCTTTCATCTCTCTTTGTCTTCATGTCTCTCATTTGTCCCTTTCTTCATCCCTAGTGATCATAATGAGATCTGACAGGACGCTGAAACACTGAGCAACCCCTCGTTCACAGAGCGGCAACAGAAAAGATGGGGCAGAAACAACCAAAGAGACAAAGGAGGAGGGAGAGAGACCCTCACACAGACACAAACAGGCAGGATCCACACATGCAGAGCTGCTCGTTTTCTTTTATCTCATCTTTTTCATCCTCTCTGTCCCGTTCTCACCTGACTGGCTGGTGGTGAAATTGATGCTTGTGTATCGAGCTGGAAAAGGACTCAAAGATGAGACCTCATTCATAGCTTGCACCTGTCAATATTAAGAAGACACACAGACACACACACCGATGTGACATTCAGAGTCCACACTGACATTTACAACATGCGTGAGAAACAAAGACCGCCACGGAGCATTCATCCTGTCAAGTCAACACATCCTAGAAAATGGGAAATAACTCCCCATAATGAATAAGAAATATGCTATGATTCCAACGGAACTGTGTGGAGCAAAATAATATATGTGTGTGTTGGAAGATGTGGGGCTTTAAATTAATTCAGCTCATACCCTCTTATTCTAACCCTATGAAAAAGGCTCAGCACTCACATTAAGAACTTAAAACCCAATTTCCAAGCTGGTTCGTTGATAAGGAGAAATACAGAAACCCAGAAAAAAATTAATTATAATGAGCCAGGATTCTGAATGAGCCACAAGTTTAGCATAGACAAGAAGAAAGTTGAGCAGAGAGTTTGAGCATATTTCTCAAACTTGACGATGACTTTTTTTAAGTTGCTAATGCCAATATTTTCTTAATATTTTCTGCATCTTAATTTAATTTTAATTTAAAAAATCAGTTTTTGAAACTAAAGTTTGCATTGACACTAAATTTGAATGAAAACGTAATTTATTAACTTTATAGGAGGTTTATCAGACCAGTACCTGTATGAGATAAGTGACTCTGGTCAGCAGGTTGTTGAGTGTGACTTTAGTCTGCTTCAGCTTCGTTTGCGATGGGCTGAAGGTGACCCCCTCTCCACACCAGGAGCACGCAGCTGGGTTGCTGAAGGTGGGCGAAGGGCAAATGCGACAAACTACCCCGTACCACACTTCACTGCGGCCTCCCATGTCCACCGGAGGACGCCACCGTAAGGAGACCCCACCATCGGCGCTTTCATACTCCCATGTCAACGACACTGGAGCAGAAGGAGGAGCTGGGGAAAGACAGAGAGAGCAGTGGGGTTTGAAATGTTTAATATGAGCATGAATACTCAGACTGAAGCAGCTGGTGAAAGGTTTATGACGTAAGTAGTAAACCCATTTATTATTGTATAAAAGTAATGGAAAGAGGGCCATAAAATAGCTTGACGTTGATGCATTTTATATAAGGCGAGAAAAGAAATTTAATACTGTGTGCAATCAGTAAAAGAAGATGGAATTGGTAATTGATTATGTATCTGGATTTTGTTTTTCAAGGTGGGCCCCTTGCACAACTCCAAGAGAGTTGGGCACAAACACACACACTCAAGGCTCACTTGTGCAGGCGGAGGAGTTGGCATCGTTAGCTGCCCGATAAAAGCCGCTGCGACATTCGCACACACTCGATCCCTCCTGGCTGGTCCTGCTGTTAGGTGAACACACGGAGCAGGGATTGGAGCCAGAAACAGACTTGAAGTAGCCCACGGGACAAGCTGCAGGGAGACAGATAAAGGCACAAAGATGGTTGAGTACTTTCATTGCAGGACGATGCTCCTTATGTGTCACGAGTGTGCAGAAAATGTAAAGCTTTGAAGAAAAGTGTAACATGGACAGAGTAAGGACTAACAATACGACTTACACCGTAAGCCATAAATATCCGTCAACCTTAGAGTCAGAAAAATTTTGACAAGGATTTGTGCAACATCACATGTTAGAACAGGCACTGTTATAACTTATCCCAGTCTTTATTTATTCTGGCCGTCTTACTCATTGCAAAGTCATGAGCACAGAAAATGGAAGGATGCCAAAAGCTGCAGACATCCTCCCCCTTGTTGTGGTTTTAATTTTATAATCCAACTTTACACGAGCAACAGCAATGAACATCATGTGTATTAGAGAATGTTAACAAGAATATTTGTTAGATGCTAAAGGAAATTAGGAAAGTAGCATAAATAAAACACTCGAAAGGCAATGAAAAAAACTATTGGAGAGAAAAGTTAAAATTCTCTCTACAGGATTTGAATCCAGGGTCTTTCTGCTGTAAGGTAGGATTTCTACAACTTCCATGCAACCTTTTAATTCCCATACAGAGGATTACAGCAGCAAATGAATAGTTGAGACCTGTTTTTAAAACTCTTATAACTGCAGAGTTTAAGCACTGAATATTCTCTAATATACATTAATACACAATAACAATGGTACTACAACATAAGCTAACACCCACCGTTCTAATTTTCTCCACTCTTGCGGATAAAGAAATATTTCAAATCTACAGAAAAATCTGTGAATACCAAACCAATAAAAGACAGGAATCCACTTTTTGCTATATGCTGTTGTAAAGGATTTTAATGTTACACTGTTAAACATATGTAGTATTTTCTGATCAGTGAATGGGTCAATTTCTTATTTTTGCAAAATACTTACTAAGAAAACAAAAAGTTAGCTATCTTTAAAAGCAGTGATGTGTTAGAAGTTGTCACTTCTTATACAAAAGTGTGTGCAGAACGAATTTCCGTTACATTTTGGATTGCACAGAACAAACTGTGAAGGTTATTGATACATGGTATCATAAATACGTAGAAATGTAGCACCAAAATTTAGAAATATAGGTATATATTGTACAATCTCATTGTACAATGTGTATTATGACAATAAAAGGCATTCTATTCTATTTTATTCTAATTTATTCTATATGTTATATATAGGGATATATATATATATATATATATATATGTATATATATATGTATATATATATATATATATATATATATATATATATATATATATATATATATATATATATATATATATATATATATATATATATATATATATATATATATA
>JAVLVB010000680.1:3490452-3538513 GCA_032876305.1 Orestias chungarensis | reverse complement strand
ATATATATATATATATATATATATATATATATATATATATATATATATATATATATATATATATATATATATATATATATATATATATATATATATATATATATATATATATTTACAACCAATGAAATAATGGGATTTGTTAATTGTTCTCCAAGTATAATCCCTTTAATATATTTTCCATTTATTCTGATGCCAGTTTGATTTTACAGCAGATGTCAGAAATAGAGAGCCAGTTAGAGAAAATGCCACACCAAAAAAATTTATATGTAAATAAAATCTCACAAATTATGTTTCCAAGAAAACAACAACCAAAAAAAAAAAATTACTTAAACATAAAAAGAAGATGATAGCAATTTGAGTAAGATGATGTAAACATAATACACTGCAATGTAGATCAGTGACCCAATTTCTCTCATTTTGTTTTCTAGTCCGTTTTTCATGCACTCATTCCCCTCTTCTGGCTCACAGTGTAATCTCTCTGTCTCTCTCTCCCTATCCCTTTTTCCTTTTTTTTTTGTTATGCGACGCTAAAACAGAAAGCTTAACAATCCCATAAGCTCCACCACAGATGCGACTGCGCAGCAGGGCAGTCCAGCACACACCTGCCCACCTTTGGGGAGGTTTAGTCTTTCCGGCTTTTGTCTACGTGACTTTCTGTCTTTCCAGCATCACGTTTCAAAATGTAAAAACAAAATAAAATAAGAAATTCAGGTTCTGGATATTGTCGCAAAAATAAGCCATGTTGTTTGTTTGAGCTTGAGCATTTGATTCAGGGCCTGATAACTAGAAATAATTTCTGTTCTCTTGTGAAGGTTGGATTTAGTCTAATGAGGTAAATCAAAAGAAAAAAAACTCAAAGAACGAAGGACTTCCCACTGAATAACAGCCCTCACAGTCTTTGTCAAGCAAACATCCACGTAAGGGGAAAAGATTGGCAAATGATTATAATTGTGGCCGTTCTTTTCACTGTGATATTTACCTCAGACCTGGACTCATTAAACTTTCGAGAAACTGCAGTTTTCAATGAGCAAATGACTTCTTTTTTCTTTTTTCCATTCGTGTGCCACTTCTGTTCTGGATAGATGGGAACATTTTGAACCATATTTTATTAATTAAACCCCTCTGTATCTAGATACTAACTACATTTTGGCCATTCTATTATCCTCTCTAAGAAGCGGCGGATCATAATTGTGAGAACTTACACATTGGAGCAAAAAACACACAAATTATATCTGTAAGGACTAAACACGACTCAGATTCAATCCGTATTGACTTTTTTGTGCTACACCTGAGGGATATTTGCCTGGAGAATTTGTTTGAAAATACATACAGTATTTACAAAGCAAAATGATTTGTCATTTCGAGTCCTTTTTATATCATTACACGATCTCTTTAGAGTTTTCTTCCCTGGTTTCCACCATTTCCATTTTGTTTGCCTGCCAGTCCCTGAAAGAGTGTGTTGGCTCCTTCTGCACAGTCTGACAACCCATCGGCTATCATCTGCTGCTTGAGCTGCTGATTAAAAACCAGTCAATGTTTTAGAGCTTGAAGTGTAGCCACTAGACATATACACACAGAACAATAATTAAATCTGCCACAAAAAAAAACAGATGTGGCCCAGGGCTGTTATTTTAGAGCAGAGAACTATGCAAATATGGTTCATAATGAGACAAATAGCTGCCAGAATACAGCAAATAGCTCCAAATTGTCTTGTTGTTCCTTCTTATCCTTCGTGGCTAGAAATTGTTTTGAATAGTTTAGAAGATGAGGGGATGCCAGGATTCCCACCCCATTTTTGTGGCCCATGAGTAAAGCAGACTAAAAAAACAGAAGCCTTGCAATTTAGAATAAAGTAAAGTAAAGCAAGGAGCTTTTTTATTTTTCTCGTCTAATAGTGGAAGCTAAGACAGAATTAGTAGTTGTAATACGGATGTCAATTACAGACATATGTGTTCTGTCTCTTAAAGTAAGCTGAATTGTGATAGTAACATGTTAAAGTGCAGAAATTAAACCATAAATTAACTGCAGCACAACTAGTTACGATCGGAAGTTAGAAAATGGGGGTTTTAAACTACCACAATAAATGTATGATGAGTTAATAATAGCACATGTTCACTGCAACAACTACTTAGAAACTTAGCTGTTTAAAATGCTTTCTGTCAGGGTGTCTTTTCAATAAATTAATTATAATTGATCTCCTGAGAGTCCTCTGTTGATGTGGGTCAGAAGCTTAAACGTTATGACACTTTCCTACAAATTAAGCTGAATTTCTTTTTAAATCATTTTAAATTGAAACAATTATTAGGGCAAATAGTCTATATATGGTGGGTATATTTAGTATTTTTTTTAGATGTTTTAGGGTTTTTCTTTTATCAACCAGAAAGTGAAATGTTATGTTAATTATACATATGTTTTTTGTAATAAAACTACACTTATGGTTTTAGAAAATGGGCCACTTTCACCTCTATAGCTACAAAGTAAAGTTTGTGTAAAGCTGAAAAAAAAAGATACTTTCCAGTATAATATGATGTTAGAGCAAAATTAAAGACATAAATTCAATAAAGGAAAAGAAAACTATTTTGTAGACAAGGGAAACTCGCTGATCCTTTGCCGTAAAAATGCAAGATGAAGAAAGTTAAGAAGCCCATTTAAAAATAGAAAATATATAGTTAAAAGCCAAGAACCATTAAATTATTTTCTGTTGTAGCTAGTTCAAAAATACAGAAAATCTGCTTAAACCAATATTAATTATTATTGCTTTTATCCTTAAAAGACAAAGGAGGAGCCACACAAGGTTCTGGACCTGCAAGCTGCAAACTCCTGGTTTAAAAGAAGAATTTAGTATTTGAGTCGTGCCCAAGAAAATCCTCTTTGCTAAACAAACAAACAAACAAACAAACAAACAAACAAACAAACAAACAAACAAACAAACAAAACATTGTATTCTTGTGCTGAATTATATTTCATTGGCAGTTTTTTAATCGGAATATAAAACAAAACAAACTGGTTATTAAACAATTCATTATTGTCACAAACAGAGACATATTGAGAGCCTAGTACAGCCAAAGACAACCACTACATATTTGCACACTTTCCTAATACTGCTCACAAGCTTGGCCACACGCTGATGTGGGATGGCTTCACATTCCCGAACCAGTGTTTGACAAAAATGTCATTGGGCTTGTTATACTCACTCTGGAAGAAACCACAGACATACCTTTGTATCTTTCCTGCTCAAATATTCTGGAGGTAGTCTATGATAAACTGTGGTCTGTGAAGACTAACATTGCAAGTGGATAAAGTTTAGTACTAAATCATCAACATGTTAGGCTGAGGTTTACATAATCACATTTCAATATCTCTCCCCACTGATACTGGCCCCTATAATGACAAGCCTTATTTTAATGAGGGACATGCAACTTCAACCGGTCACATTGCCTCCAAAGGTGTTTGATCTATTGTTGCAGCAAACAGAATAAAGTCTCCATTGATCCTCGCCACCATACATAATATTCTTCCACATGTTCAGGTTGTTACCCACATGTTGCCAACACCAGCCAGTCTGTCCAGGACTTTATGGGTAGAGATAGTTTTCAGGAAAATCATCCAAAATACCAGACCTCAAAATAAGAGCCAGCACCAGAATCTGCTGCTGCTTTTCATTAGTAGAGGCACATTCGAAGTTCATCATGACTCTAGCTCACATTCCAAACTTTGCTACCTATGCTATATTTGGATTTTCTTGCAAGTCAGTCATCGTGTAATAGGAATAAAGCAGATTTTTCAGTAATTAAGATCTATTTCTGAAAAGACAAACTTCGTAAACAATCATTTCATCACTGAGGTATCAGTCATAAACACAGAGAATAAAGGATTACTATTGCACCATTTAATGCCATGATAAACAGTTTTGCACTTGATGGAAGTATTTAATTGTGCAAAAAGTTGCTACATTTATACACTACATCACCCAATATAATAAATGTATGCGTAGCAAATTTTGGGTGTGTGTAAGCTATAATCATGCCCACAAAAGGAGTTGCTATAGCTTATTCTGATCTGAGTGCATTAAGCCAAATAACAACAGCCTGGTGATCTCTAAGACGTTTACAGGATTGAAGAATCATATTGCTCTCCTCTCTGCATGATCAAATTAAACTTGATCAGAGAACAAGATATCTTTTGAAGCATTTTCTGAACCGCAGTCTTAATATTATAAAGCCCATTAATAAAGGGGGATATAGGGGAGCACAAGATTGATTTTGGACCTCTTGGAAAGATTTCCCAGCCAGCCAAGTTTAACTGCGTCCAGGACGATGCAGAGTGGGACAAACTATTAATGCGGCCATTTATCAGTTGGACCATTTCCTGTTACAGAATGCCGCAACAAGCTCTTTGGCTGGCCGGAATGCTCCTTTTCTTGCCAGTCCTGCCATTTAAATACAAATGATGTAAAAAAATCAACACATTCCTCACTCTTAACGAAACACATTGACAACCAACATCCATTTATCACAAAATGGCTTGGCTGCTTTGCTCCATAGACAAGCTTTTCCCACAATCGCATACCTCATATATTTAACCTAGACAGCTCCAGTGGAAAACACCTACTGTGAAATACAGTAAACTGACCTCAGATTTAAGATGATATGTGCTCATTGTGTCCTTTTTTGCAATCTGCACGCACAGCGCCTAAAGAAAAAGCTCTGGCAAACTCTTCCGGCTCTTTCTCTAAACAAATTCATCTAAGGTTTTAGGAGGGATGCTGGACTAAATTATCTGACTTCATCCTGGAGATCAGGATTAGCTGTAACTCTATTTTCCATATCACAGCATGTGTTGATTGCTCAGAGTCCAGTTTGGGGCCATTTGTTTTTTTTATTTTGCTCCCTAAACAATATAATGTAACAGTAAGATTTAGGTGATTTTACTAAACAAGAACTATTTGGTTATTTTGTGTGATAACTGGTTAATATCTTCAGGTACAGGATCAGTGTTTTTGCCGTAGTTAGTTGATAGTCATCTAAAATAAAACACGTAAATCATACAGAGATCATATACATACGCAAATATTGATCAAATAAACAATTAATACTTGAAATAGATCTGCATTATGGACAGGTATCGTAATAAAGTAAAGAAGATTGTCAAACTTTCTCTATGGTTTTTGTGGCGAACTCCATGGAGCATAGCTTAAACCATTTTACTTTAGAGTAAACATCCCATGCCCTATTCTGACACTTCTGTACACTCAATAAAATCCCCAACATGCAATTGATTTGGTTTGGTGTGCGCGTTCAACCACAATCATCCCGTCGACCTGGAAACATCCTGCAACGAGGTCAAGCCAGAGGTCAACATCGATCACTTATGCCATTGATTACTCTCTTTGTGTTTTGCCCCAAAGCAGGAACTTATTTACCTTATTAGAATTAAAAGGACTCCAAATTGCTAATAAGCATGGTAAGGATTTATAAGAGTGAACAAAAACAAAAATCTGTATATATTTACACTTTCACTTATCCTATAATTTTTTCCAGTGTAGTATCTGTATATCTGTATAAGACAAAGTTAGCTACACCCAAGACTGATCAACACTTATTATACAATCAGGAAATTGCGCAAGTAAGTTGGCAAAAATATCACAGAATGCAAACCATAATGCAAAGATATAAAGAAAATTAAGTAACAAAATTAATTGACATCAATCTATTT
Source organism: Orestias chungarensis (assembly GCA_032876305.1). NCBI lineage: Eukaryota > Metazoa > Chordata > Actinopteri > Cyprinodontiformes > Cyprinodontidae > Orestias > Orestias chungarensis. The sequence continues at coordinate 3,532,798 of JAVLVB010000680.1, read as the reverse complement.
TAAAAAGGTAGCAAAATAACCTGTCTTTGGGTGTTTAGCAAATTACATTGAAAGCCATTATTCAGAACAGCAGAAAAGGTGGAAGAATGGCGAACCTTCCGCACATCGGCAGGCCCAGCAAACTTAGTTCAACTGGGCATCAGCTATTCATATTTGAGGCCTAAAATAGAAGCCACAACATAACTGAAAGCATTGGAGACTTCACTTTCCTAATTGTTTATCAGTATCAGGATTCATCAATAAGAAATGATATAAAGAAAAAAACATTTTAATTGCATTTATGGTAGAAACTCAAGGACAAAGCATTAAAAAAAAGTATTTAAAAAATGTTCCTGTGTGGAATGAACCTAGTCAAAATCCAGACTTCACTCTAATTGATTTTACGAGCTATGAATAGTTGAAATTGCTCCTGTGTTTCTGAATTTAGTTTTTTCATAAAAGAAAAATGGGATAAAAGTCTTCCACAGCAAAGTGAAAGAATCATCGCAAAAACGTTGTCACAGCACTGCATCGCACCTCCGACTGCGGCTCAGGATACTCATGGTGGAGATTTGTGCTGACTCTTCGTTGACATGACAGTCTGACATGTGGAATATTTCACACTAAGGTCACACTCGAAAAAAAGCAGCATGTAGCCCTAAATTAAGCCAAGGCTCATTTTGGAATTCGGCACTAATCTCTGTCCCAAATCCTCATCTGTAGCTTAGAGGGAATCAAATAAATTGGGTCTGTCTGTGGACGATGTGATGCCAGGAGGAAGCAGGTCGGAGGCGGGGACAAAAAAACTAAAGAAAACCAACATTTGAAGACTCGTTCATGTTTTGGCGAACAGGTGCAATCGTGTCGTGTTTCTGTGCGCTCCCAGCAACTTGCTTTCACATTCAGGATGGAAATGTCAAAAGGCCAAATCATCCTTATGCTGTTTGGCAGTAAAAGAGATTAAAAAGCAGCAGGCAGCAACCGGAGCAATTATCTACTGCAATTATTTATTTATTTCCCCCCCCAAAACTAACGGCAATTTTTTGACATCTGAATGTCATACTGATCAGTCACAATTTGTGTGTTCTCTAAAATCTGATTAATATATTTGCAAGTTAATTCAATTTATTTATTGTTTTTTTAATCTTCTGCTTACAGAAATGCTGTCTTTGTTTAATTTGTAAGTGTCCAAATTCTCAGTCAGAGGCTCTATCATCAGTCCAACTGTTGTTTTTGTGACTGTGACGCCAGAAGAATCAAGAAGCATGTGATAGATTAAAGGAGGCTTACACAACTCTCAAAGGAGTTGAGATCTGGACATGTGAAAATGATGTCTCATGCTTACTGGACTATTGTTTTTCACAACTTGAGCCCTAAATTCTGCCATCTTGGAATACGTCCACGTCATAGGAGATGAAAGAAATCTGTTCCTGGGAAAGTCTAGTAACACTAACACAGTTTGCACCCATCATTCATGTGGAAACTATGTGTTTTTGCAGGATTAAACCTCCACTCAATGGTCGACTTTTGACCTAATATGTGTAAATTTAAGAAATGACACTCTAAGGTGGAAAAAAGAAATTTATAGCTGTTTGCTTTGTGCGTCGCCATATTGTTTTGTGTCCAAGAAACCACAACAGTACGGGACTTATTTAACTTCTGTCTGTCTTAAATTTTCCTGAGCCAGTGGTTGTTAAAGTCGTATCATGTGCTTGGAAAAAAAATGAGTGAAAGAAATATTGGTCTACAGTTTTGTTTCGCTAATGTAATGTTTTTAAGTGAAAATAATGCCCATGTTATCGCCATCTATTGGCTTAAACCTGAAATATCTATATTTTCTTTAAGATGTTTTGTTTTTGTCCAAGTGAGGACAGTACAGAGAAAAAAATGAATACAATAACTAATCTTTGCTTTAGTATATGTTTAGGCAGCCAGCTGTTTTTGTTTTTGTTTGTTTTGTTGGTGTTGTTTTTTTTTGGGGGGGGGATTTGCCATAAAAAATAAATAAACTTGACTATTATTCATTCATTTCAAAAGTTAAAGATTCAAAATGTAGAAGATGTAACAAGAGGTTGCTCTTTTATTGCATAAACCCTACATTGAGTCCACTTTGATTAATGCGGATGACTCTTTGACTTTGAGCTTTTCATAAACAGACTCAGTAAGTACTGCAAACAAACGTATATGTGAGAAATAGTCACACTCAATCTAAAGTATGATGGAGGATCTACAGTACAATTCCTCTTACATTATTTCTTCGTGTGGTTTGGCTTTTCCACACTGAATCTTTTCCTAAGATTTTCTGTGTGACATTATGCAGCTGCAATAATCCATTGATCTATCTTACGGCACTTTACTAAGGGTAACAATACTTCTGGAGAATGCTGCAGCGATTGTCCTAATTGAGAAACATTTAGCAGTGTGGGTGTTTATTTTTAAAATGCTCACATGATTGTATATAATGTTGTCACACTGTAGTGTTTATTATGTTTAATGTATAAAATAAACACCCACACTGCTAAATGTTTCTCAATTAGGACAATCGCTGCAGCATTCTCCAGAAGTATTGTTACCACAAGGTTCAATGTGGGAACCCTAGAATTAGTCATTTCTTGAACTTATTCTGTGTTAGGGGCTTGTGTCTGGGACCCTTATGTCACAATTATAGTACAGTACCAAGCCAAAATGGCCACCAGTCTCTCTTTTTTCAAATTAGATCCTTTTAGACCAATTCGATTCCCCAAACAGACATAACCACCAAGTTTGATTACCACCAACTGTGTTCTTATCTTCTGGTTTGAAGTGAACAACCGATCAATGCAAAGCATCACGTCATCAGATGTTGTCAGTACACAACGCTGTATGAAACAGAAAGTAGTAGCATAATTTGTCAGTGTGAGTTTCTTTCAGCCACTTCTCCAGTTGGACACAGGGGGTCACCAGTGCTCTTCCTCTGCTGGAGCTCCTTCCAGCAGAGGAAGAGCACCGTTGGCGCTGATGAGCTGAGCCAGTATAAGAGGAGTGGTGGATCAGCTACTCGTCGCCTGAGTGTTTGTTTACTCCCGGTAAAACCTGTCTCAGTACCAGTCTCTAGTTGCTTCAAGTATTTTGAATGTTTCTCGTCTTGTTTCTAGTTGCCCCTTTTCTTGTTGAGTTTTATTTGCTACTTTGTTTTTTCCCCACGCCTCTAACCTCTGTTGTGCTCACCTCAGGTTACCGTCATCTCCAAAACTCAAACTCATCTCAAGATCCTCTCTGGTTGCTCACGTCCATCTGGTCTCCACACTCCTCTTGGCTCAGCTCGGTCTGCCCACTTCAGCATAGCTCCATCTGCCGCACACACCCCCTTGACAACTGCTCAACCATCACCGCTGAAAGGAACTCACCACTCACTCCTCCCTGGCGACAACTGTTCACTCCACACCAGTAAGATCGTTCCATTCATTTTCCCTCACCCATTTTGTTTCTACTCACCTTACCGGTCTCCCACTTTGTAGACGTTTCCAGCCTCCTGCCGTTTTCCACCGCCCCGCTGTCTCCCGTTCCTCGCTGCGCATTGCCGTTGCCTGTTGCTGCCCGCTGCCGGATCCCCTTTTCCTCATCAACCCAAAATAGAGATCACTGTAAATTATCTCCTGAGAGTTCTCGGTTCATGTGGGTCAGAAGCCTAAATAATAACATGACAGAACACTCAGGCCAAGCGGACCCACAAGAGGCTCTCAGGAGGGTTATAACAGACCAATCTGCAATGCTTCATTCTCACGAGTCCGTCCTCCGATCATTATCCAAACAGCAAGCCACTACAAATCATACCCTGGATCAGATAACTAACCTCCTCCAGAATCTTGCCCCGAACCCTCCGAGTTAACTCCTCCTCCGTATGAGGGCGCAACAGCTTCATTCCCTCCGTCACCGCCACTTCCCCATCGAGAGCTTCCGGTTTCGGTTTCCCAAGGGGTTACACTTCCGGTTCCGGAGAGGTATTCAGGAGGTGCTGGCGGCTGCGAGGGGTTTATGATGCAGTGTTCGTTGGTTTTTGCCCATTCTCCTCATTCATTTCTCAATGATGACGCCAAGATTGCGTTTGTTATCGGTCAGCTGTCCGGTACAGCGCTTAAATGGGCTGAATCTCGTTTCCATAAACCATCCCGATTTTAGTTTTTCCTTCCAAGACTTTAGGAATTAGTTCATGATGGTTTTTGGTCACGAGACCGATTATTTGATGGTTTCCCGTAAGATACAGAAAGTAAAACAGGGTTCCAGAACCGTAGCTGAAAACTCCATAGAGTTCAGAACTCTGGCGGCCCGGTTAGAGTGGGATCCTCGTGCATTAAAGAGTGCGTTTTTCTTCGCTGTGAATGAGCACCTGCAATACGAACTTGCTCTGGCTGCCCTTGTTGAGACCGTTTAAGGTAACTAGGCAGAATTTTTGTCAGCCAGGCCTCCGCAGTCGTTCAGCCTCTGGACAGAGCAGATTAACCCCGGAGGAACGGCAACGGAGGATGCAGTCGAGGGACTGTTTTATACTGTGGTACCCCGGGTCATTACATTGCCAACTGTCCAACTCTCCGAAAGGAAAAGCTCCCCGAGAGGGTCCGTCTGTGAACACTAGGCAAAAGACAGACCTTATCACTCGTCCTACTCAGTCTCGTTTTCTCCTCCCTGCCACTTTAATCCACAACCATGAAACATTCGATCTCTCAGTGTTAATTGATTCCGGTTGTGAAAAATATCTTGTTGTTCAAGTCCTCGTAGAACAGTTACAATTACCCTTTTCACCATTAGACACCACGCTTCAGGTTCCCGCTCTTGACAGCGGATCACTACCACAAATAACCCATATCACCAGTCCTCTTCAGTTAGTTATCTCTGGCAACCACAAAGAAATAAGACCGTTTTTTGTTTATTCCTCCTCTCAGCCCCATATCATGTTGAGATTTGACTGGCTCCAGGACCATAACCCCACCATCAACTGGTCAGATTGCTCCATTTCCTCCTGGTCATCTAACGGCCTCTCCTCTTGTCTCCAGGCCGCCGTTCCTCCTAGCCCGCCCCAGGAGGACGTCTCCATCGATTCCCAGGACCTCAGCAATGTTCCCGAGGAATATCTGGACCTGAAGCAGGCCTTCAACAAAAGTAAGGCCTGCTCCTTACCCCCTCACAGACCATATGACTGCGCCATCGACCTTCTGCCCGGAGGCCCATTACCTTCTAGCCGTCTATAAAACATCTATCACAAGGAGCGAGAATCGATGGAGACTTATATTAATGAGTCCCTCGCCTCTGGCATTATTAGGTCCTCCTCTTCGGACTCTTCGTCTCCAAGAAGGATGGTTTGCTCCTACCTTGCATTGACTACAGAGGGCTTAACAACATCACCATCAAAAATAAATACCCATTACCACTCATCACCACTGCTTTCGAGTCCCTTGACAATGCCACCATTTTCACTAAACTGGATCTCCGCAACGCCTATCATCTCGTCTGTATTCGCCAGGGGGATGAGTGGAAAACAGCCTTCAAGACTCCCCTCGGACATTTTGAATATTTAGTTATGCCTTTTGGTTTATGCAACGCCCCATTTGTTTTCCAAGATCTCATTAATGACGTTCTCCGTGACTTCCTCAATATTTTTGTTTTTGTTTACCTAGATGACATTCTTATTTTTTCCAAAGATCCCTCTGAACACCGATCCCACGTCCGCCTAGTTCTCCAACGCCTTCTTCAGAACCGCCTCTACATCAAAGCAGAGAAATGTGAGTTTCACCAGACATCCATCACATTTTTCGGCTACATCTTCGAGAGCAGGCAGATCCGAGCAGAGCCCACCAAGGTTCTCGCAGTCACAGAATGGCCCACTCCAGACTCAAGACGACAGCTACAACGTTTCCTAGGTTTTGACCAATTTTTATCGCCGCTTCATAAAAAACTATAGACAGACCGTTTCCCCACTCACAGCCCCAACCTCCGACAAAAAGACCTTCACCTGGATCCCCGAAGCAGAACAAGCCTTTCACCAAATTAAGACCCTTTTCTCTCGAGCCCCCAGTTTAGTTCAACCCGATCCTTCTCATCAGTTTACTTTAGAGGTCGACGCCTCCGACCTGGGAGTTGGAGCCATCCTCTCACAGAGATCGGAGGAGGACAACAAGCTACATCCATGTGCCTTCTTCTCCCGAAGTCTTTCCCCGGCTGAACGCAACTACGACGTGGGAGACCGTGAACTACTCGCAATCAAGTTAGCACTAGAGGAATGGCCTCATTGGCTGGAGGGTGCTAACCATCGAGTGCTGGTTTGGACCGATCCTCGCAACCTGGAGTACATCAAATCTGCAAAACGTCTTAATCCCCAATAGTCTCTCTGGTCTCTTTTTTTCTCTCGGTTTAACCTCTCCATTTCTTACAGGCCAGGATCCAAGAATATCAAACCTGATGCCCTCTCCCGCCAATTCTCACCGGATGAGTCTTTCACTGCTCCAGCTCCCATAATTTCTCCTGACTGCGTGGTTGGCTCGGATCGGGAGATCAAGGGCATCATCCGGAATGCTCTACCCCAAGAACCTGACCCTCGGACCTCTCCACAGAACACCTTGTATGTACCATCTTCCGTTCGTTCAAAACTCATTCACTGGTTCCACACTTCACGTTTCTCCTGTCACCCCGGTTCCAGTCGGACCATAGCTCTGGTTTCCCGCAGATTCTGGTGGCCCAATCTCCACAAAGACATCGTCGAGTATGTGCAAGCCTGTCCCAAGATGCTCAAGAAATAAAACCGGCTATAAACCTCCTTCGGGCCTTCTGCAGCCCCTCGAGATCCCCAAACGTCCCTGGTCCCACATCGCTGCAGATTTCATTACTGGCCTTCCTTCCGCTCAAGGTATGACCACCATTCTCGCCATTGTTGACCGTTTCTCTAAGGCCTGCCACCTCATTCCTCTACGCAAGCTACCCTCTGCTTTCCAGACTGCCCAACTCCTGGTGAAACATGTCTTCCGGCTACATGGTATACCCGTTGATATCCTGTCTGACCGTGGCCGCCAGTTCGCTTCTCAAGTTTGGAAACATTTTTGTGCAGCCCTGGGGGCCAAGACCAGTCTCACGTCTGGTTACCACCCCCAGTCTAACGGTCAGACAGAGCGACTTAACCAGGAGATTGAGGCAGCTCTCCGGTGCCTAACTTCCACCCATCAGACCGACTGGAACCAGCATCTTCCCTGGGTTGAGTATTCTCACAATTCTCACGTCTCTGCTGCCACTGGTTTGTCCCCCTTCAAGATCTCTTTAGGGTACCAGCCACCACTGTTCCCAGCCGATGAGAGGGATATCTCGGTGACCTCCGTTCACCATCACATCCGCCGCATTCACAATATCTGGAGGGAAACCCTCGCAGCCCTACAACGATCCTCTGCCCAGAATAAATAATATGCAGACCGGAGACGCACACTGGCTCCCTACTACCCCCCCGGTCAGCAGGTATGGCTGTCGTCCCGAGATATCTCCCTGAAGTCTGTCTCCCGCAAGCTCTCGCCTCGCTTCAATGGCCCTTACACCATCGAGTCCATCATCAATCCATCCTCTTTTCGTTTCTGACTACCTTCTTCACTCAGAATCCATCCCATCGTCTTGTTTTTAGTTGCCCCTTTTCTTGTTGAGTTTTATTTGCTACTTTGTTTTTTCCCCACGCCTCTAACCTCTGTTGTGCTCACCTCAGGTTACCGTCATCTCCAGAACTCGAACTCATCTCAAGATCCTCTCTGGTTGCTCACGTCCATCTGGTCTCCCCACTCCTCTTGGCTCACCCCGCCTGCCCGCTCCAGCACAGCTCCATCTGCTGCATACACCACCTGGACAACTGCTCAACCATCACCGCTGAAAGGAACTCACCCCTCACTCCTCCCTGGCGACAACTATAGATGTTTCCAGCCTCCTGCCGTTTTTCGCCACCCCGCTGTCTCCCGTTCCTCGCCGCTCATTGCCGTTGCCTGTTGCTGCCCGCTGCCAGATCCCCTTTTCCTCATCAACCCAAAATAAAGATCATTGTAAATTATCTCATGAGAGTTCTTGGTTCATGTGGGTCAGAAGCCTAAATAATAACATGACATAATCTGATGGATCACACTATACTGATAAAATGTGTTTTCATCTCCCATTAAGTGCATTAAGACCGTTTTTAAAAAAAAGCCAAAAAAAACACTCCAAAGAAGCATTACAATGATTTTGTGAAACTGAGGAAGTCACTGTTTTTAATAACGTTTTCTAAAGCTTTACTTTAAAAATATAACAAATGTCTTTAATGCAAATACAGCTAAGGAAATGGGATTTGTACTGGAGAGCATCTTAAAATAATTTTTTGGATACCACCTGTTTTGTTAAAACCCAAACGAAGAGTTATTTACAGAAGATTAAAGATAAAAGAACAATTTCAAGAATATTTCATGGAAAAAAAACTGTGTAACATCAAATTCTTAGGTGTAATTACAGATAATGTTAGAAACAACTTATTTGTATTTATTTATGAAGAAAATATGATACTCTGAGTTGCTTGCAGCAGTCGTTAAAGTTTGAATGTATTATAATATTCTGTTGTCGTGTTGTCTGTAATGTATTTTATAAAATGTATAGAAATAAATATTGTGCACATGTAATAATACCACTGAAAATAGATACAAATAACCATGCTAAATAGGCTACAGCTTTAAAATAAAGAATGGAATACGATGACAATAACATTGCAAGTTAAGAGAGTCATTTGGTTTTGCTATATAACTTTTATGTTTTAATGTGAAGTTTGGATTTAGTTAATAGTGATATATATATATATATATATATATATATATATATATATATATATATATATATATATATATATATAAAATTATTAAAAGAATATATGTAAGTCACTTTCCTAATAAAGCTTGTTTGGTTGTTTTTTTTGTCAGATTTTTATTAATGCCACCTTGACAAAAACTATATTAAAATTATTACATTTGGATAATAGGAAATACATGTCCGAATAAAGAAACTGCACTTCTGGGACGAAGGGTTTGGTCCTGTTCATAATCGATGCATTTCTGTTAACCATCTGCCTCCTTTCCGCATGTTCCCATGGAACTGGAGAGGACAACAATGTACAGGGGCTGGGCCACATCATTAGTCGGTGAAGTGATCAACAAAGCACAATCAAAGGCGACCTGGAACAAAAAAGACGGAGCAGCGTGGGGCAGAAAACGTGTTGGGAAGTTCGTAAACAGTTGCTGGAGTTCTTTGCTCCTGCTCGGATGCGACAAACACAAACCGCAAGGCCAACCGCAGATGAAAAGGCAAAGAGCCTGAACACATTTCACAGCTGACTTGTTATGATTGATGATTAACTTTCAATTAAACTTAAACAATTACAGCAGGTGAAATTCCTGTGAGAACGTGGGGTTTTGAGTAATCCTTGTATTTCAGGATCCCCATGGAGTAAATAATTGAAAGTAATCACATATTATTATTATTTTTTGCCTGCTCAGTTCTTTAAGTCATTAACTTACATCCTTCTATCTTTCAGTCTCTCCCCAGTTTTCCTCCACTCTCTCCCCCTGCGGTTCCTGTCACTTGTTCACAGACGAGTGGCCATTACGTCGCCATGACCCAAATGTGTCACATCCCTCCCACAACGGTTCTTTACTTTTCTTCTTCTCTCCCTCCCCCCTGCTCTCTTCATATATCCCTTCCTGTCCATCTGGATGTCTCTCAATTTTTTCTCTCTCATCTTCTCTGCCTTACTGAAACACATCTTAAGAAGTGTTAAGTGCTCCTTAACCAGTTTTGCCATTGCTGACCTTATTATAATCACTTTTGACTTTATATGCATCTCTTCCTCCTCAGATCTATTAATCCCTCTTTGACAGTAAATTATCTTTATTTCTCGATGAAAAACCTCTAGAGATTACAGTGCGTATGGATAGGATAGTCTCCACCTCTCATCCTGCCTGACCCTCCCTGCCCTCAATTCCCTCTGGTCTACTCATCAATCACAGAAGTGTATCGGAGCGACAGCAGTATTGATTGAGAGACTCAGAAAAGAAAAAAACTGATGGTAAAACTGACAAGGGAAAAAAAACTCTGTTCAAACAGGTGACAAGCTGCTAACACAGATCTTTGGACACCTGAATTCAAATGAGCTCAGCTCTCACAAAGACAGTTAGGTGGCAATGTCACAACAAGTCAAGGTTGGATTCCCCGTAAGAAGGAGAATTGCCTTGTGGGAACAGTTGGTCTGTGTCACTTACTCTGGATAACATTTATCACGTCAACAAGACTTTCAACTCCATTTATCCTTTTTGCAAATCACATCTGAAAAGGCCGTGTGCAAAACTATTAAGCTCATAGCCGTGAGAGGGAAAAGGAATTTCAGAGCCTTGCCAAAAGGCTTCATACTGTATGCCTTTAACTTCCTCGAAGTTTATTGTGTTAACGCCGCAGATGTTTAAGTGTTTTTCATTCAGATGTTATTTAATAGACAAATGGAAAGTAGTGCATGAATATGAAGTGGAAAAATTGGTGTTAACTTTTAGACACACAGAATGGCATCGCCTTTGCTCTTAAAATAAAATATTAAAATCTTGGCTGGAAGGCTTGTAAAACAATTTTGAGTGCTGGTATTAGATATTCTTGCATTTCAGCTCAGAAAGAGAAATTTGAAATTGGCCAAAATTATCGTGGGCAAGGTGAATCGTTGGAAAGGCAAGGCAAGTGACCGGCCACAAAAATCCAGATTTGTTCACCTCTGGTTTAACAACGTTTAAGTGACTAAAATGATCTCAGAATGTGGTTTTAGAGAGAGAGAGGCGTTTTTGGCATAGGAACGCAGAGCTTTTATGCTTACGTACTTTTACAAGAGCCAGTACTTTTACTTATTTTTTGTACAGCAAATGAGCGTTCTCGATTGAAGGGTCCAGCCAGGAATGCAGAAAGATTTTATGGAACTGTTTAACTGCTTGAAAATCGTGTCTGTCTTTTTTGTTTAGTGTTGATATTTGTTTGTTTAATATTGATTTAATTAAGTTTAATTAAATTAAGTTTTACAGGTTTTCAACATGAAAAACCTGTAAAACTTAATTTAAACATTATATGCATCGTACCCTCAATTATTGGCACCTCATGCACTTAAACTCTGACTAATTGTCCGTTTAACTGAACTCCAAATTACTGGCAGAAAAATCTTGCAGATTTCAAAAGCATATCTAAAATATTCAAAAGAAGAAAAAAAAACTTTGAAAGATCGAACAACCTCAGTTCAATGTTACCTGACATGTTGATCTGTGGCTATTGCAAAGCAGCCAATCCGGGAGAATACATGTTGTTTGGCGCTGGTTGGCTGTACCGTCAGGATCAAACCTAAGAAAACCTTTACAAGTTGGGACTTTTGGTAGTGCTAAGATGCTTTTCACTGCTGTAATAAAGTATATTAAGGTATATTTTTGTGTTTTAATAATTAAAACTTGTAACTGTTTGTGTTTTAGTTTCCTCATATTGTAACTATTTCCAGGCGGATCCAAACGCTAGCATCCATAATTATTAGAGGTTCACTATATCGTAATGATGGGTTCCCCTACAAATCATTATAAAATGTCGTCTAATCAATTTTTGTTTTTTTAAATGTAGGAATCCATGACTTCTATTCTTTTGGGACGTGTTATGATATGACTGGAAACATTATCAGATTCCATGTAACCGCTCTTCAAAATGGGAAAGACAAGAATCGCAGATGTCTGTCATTGGCCGCAATTAACTGGCAATGGAAAAATAGCATGTCACCTAATTTTTCCATCTCAACAGTCTAATAATTTAAAATTTCAAAAACAAATAAAACTGTGACAAACAATAGTAGGTGAGAGTTGTTTTTTCTCTTTGTTTTGCCCCACAAAAGTAAGCAAGATGTTAAGGGAGGTAATGCAGATTGTGCTTTTGCAATATAAGTTGACTTTGGTTTTTACACTTCATTGCCAGAGGTCTATGACAGTAGTAGTTTGTGGATTTATCTGATAATGTTTGATAACTACAGTATACTCTGTGACTCTTAAAAGGAGATGTATTTCATGCAAAGTTTTTTAACCCAGATGACGAACAGATTTCCTGCTTTCCTGGGGTTGTTTAGAGAATTGCTTGTTTCAAATCGGTGAGTTTTCTCATTCAGTAATTAACCTCATCAAAGGCCTCTGTACTCACCCAAGCAGGCAGATCCATTGATGTTGGGTTCATGTCCTTTGTCACACACACACCCTCCAACGGGCACCATCCACTCGCCCTCAGCGTTGCAGTGCATGCGAGGGGGCGTGGCACCCTGCTCTTTACTGTGGGTGACGCATGTCCCCGTCACGGGCACAAGGGCAGTCGGCTCCGCTCCTGAGGGAGTTGCAGGGTAGGAGGCTAAGTGGAGGCTGGTGGCTGGACAACGGCGGTAGAAGATGGACACCCCCATGAGGGAAACACAAGCTCCACTGTCGACTACTGCCAAGACAAACCTGAAACAAAGGTCAAGCAAAGAGATGGAAGATCCTGTTTAGATGCCCTGTAGAGAGAAAGCCTGAGACAGAGAAAGCCCGGCAGAAATTATTACCCGTTACGTGTGAGAGGAGCGAAGCTTCTGGTTTTGACGTTGATGCGACTATAGCGGTTGGGCTGATACTGGTGAGGTGAACTGGGCTCCACTTTGGAGAAACTCTTATCAGCAGCAATCGTGTCGATCTTCACCCAACCCTCTCTGGTCTCCTTCTCCCCACTAGATGGCTACAGAAGAAAAGTGGACAAACCACAATTAGAAACATGGGGACATAATCTGATCTTAATAAAACAGAAAAAAAGAGGAAGCAACTTTTGAAAGCCACATTTGAAATCCTGTTAGCACGTTGCTGGAGAAACAGCAAGCACACGAGCAAGGTGTTATAAAGCCGCTAAGTGTGTTATAAAAGTCTCTGCTCGTCAACTTATTGAGAAATATAGTGGTGGCAAGACCTAAGTTAGAGTCTATAGGAAAGCTGGATGGAGCTAAACAGGGACAATCCTGTAAGAAAACCTGTTATAGGCTGAAAAAGACAGGAGAGCAAGGCAGAGATTCAACATCCTGCAGGAGAACAAGCACACGCATCTGCAAAGCTGTTCGAGATTCACCCAGAAGACGTGTAAGAGGCTCCTCTAAGTAATTTACTTTAGAAGGCTGAATACTAAAGCGCACCTTACTTTTAAAGTATTCAGTTGCAGAAAAAGCATTTAAACTTAGGTTCTCTTATGTTCCACTTTGCAGTAATGCATGAGTTTGTGGCAAATAAAATAGAATAAAAGTAAAAGCGAGAATAATATCACAGAACAAACGTATGTAGGTTACAGCCATATAAACAAGCACATTTTCTTTTGGCATATTCATGCTTTTATCACTATTGTCAGAACTGTGATTGCTTATGTGAGTCTGTGAAGATCCCTTCCTATTGTAGTCTTTGCTTGGACTTTCAGGGAGCTATACTTTATGTCTCTCCACTCCTACGTCTTTGATTTGCATTTTTAAAGGGCTCCCCCCCTGAGGAGTAAAACGTTCATGTATACTAAAGATTCATGGATACCCAGGTAGAGATGCGCAAATCAATCAACCAGAGAGACGGTTTTTACCTCTCATCAGCGCTGATAGGTCAAATACAGAAAAATCTTTAAAATGTCACCAGTTTCTGTTTATAAAAGCCTCATCACACACACTGTACTTAGACGCACCAATTGTTTTTAAGTAGGATCAAATAAATCGACGTATACATGTAGAGGATCATTTTCTATTGGATTTAAAAGAAGGTCTTATAAGCAACCTGCAGCACCTTTTCTCTCTCTGTATATGTTGTACTCCTTAAGTAAAAGAGAATCTGAATCAGTGAAAACATTGGACCTCAAAGGAAAATTAGGCTTACTCCGTCTCTGATTTCTGTCATTCAGCTTCTGCAAGGATCGCAGGTTTGATATTTCATACGCTAAACCTCGAAAATTTTCATCATGTTGTTGGATTGATGGGACTTTTAAGGTGAAAGCTGAAAGACATATGTTTTTATATAAAAAATTGTAGCCTGTGCGTCTAGTCTAAAGAAAGCCCCTAATCTCAGCAGCTTTTTCGACAATAATCAGAGTGATTATGCAATCAGTCATTGTCGGGCGACAATGAAAAGGCTGCAGCTTCAACGTTAACAGCAATGAATCACTAATGATGTCTTTAATAATTCTGTCTGAAGGTGCTTTGCCTCAAGCAGTGACTGAAATAATACCTGTTTAAATTGGCTGTGGCCAGACTGTGCTTACAGTCACTACTCAAGTAGGGAATAGGAGCTTTCCATACAATACATAACATGGACAAGAGCTTTATACATGTAGTATTAAATTCAATTCTGTTAGCCATATCTGTGGGCACTTAATGCTCAGACCATTCTGGCAATCAACAACTTACCACCTCTGACTTAAACGCACGTGCCAATCATTAACTGTTGCAGATTTAGAAATAAACGAGAGGAAAATTTAACGTTTAGCTTGTGAACAGTGTGTTGGAAATGAAGCTGTGCTTGTGGAGGACTGGTCCCGAGAGCGTGCTGCCATTGTTAGATCATGAAGTAAATGGATCTCAGAGATCGTTGTACCGGCACACAAATAGTCCTACGTCGACCCCTGGGGCCTGGATGTAAATCCACTCACTCACGATGCCATTTTGTCTTCCCTCTGCCTCCCATCCTACACATGTCAGCCTCCTTGCAAGCTGAATTAGTTACATAGAAATTGCTTACAGACATATGTACAAAATTAAGTCCAAATTAGGCCGATTCTTGCATGTGCTAAACTTGATTCATCAGTGAATGTACATAGCAAACTTTAATTGATTTTAAATTATAAATTTGAAAATATAGTCCTGTTTGAAATGAAACACCTCAACGCACTGTTCAGCTTTTTATCTTTAATGGATTCCAAAGATGGTGAAGACTGCAGACCACTGCACTGCTCTACTCTGAAAGTCTTGCTGAAATATAGCCATGGCTGTTTCCCCCCTCAGGCTGAGAATTCAGGAGGTTGATCTGTGAAGACATCATCGCTGTGTGAGCACTGAGCAACGCGTGCCCTTCTACACATGCGCTACACAAAGGTCAAGTCAGTGTGTGGTTGTTACCAGCTGATAAATGCATCGCTTGGTCATACCATCACAGCAGTCAGGATGAGGGACAAGAGAGTTTCATAAAAAAGAGAAAAAATATTCTCTGTCTTTGCTTTCTCTCTGTTTTAAGGGTTCAGGCCGACTTCCCTGGGGTCCATTAGGAAACAACAGTGTCGTTGACAAACTCTGAATCAGGACCACTGTAAAACTCAGATACATCATCACAAAATAGCAAATAACACTGTTCTATAGTGAGACTCTAAGAAAACTAGCTTATTTTAAATAGGAAGCCGGATTTAAACATATATCTAGTCTTCAAAATAAGTTATTATTTTTGTGAAATAATTTTTTGTTTGTTTTCTTTATTATCTGCTTTAAGAATTATCTGCTATAAAACAATGCATCATATATACAAGTACTAAGTCTGAACAGCTGCTTGAAACCGCAACATTTTCTTTCATTTAACTATCTTTTCTGAAAACAAATTTGGAGCTTTGAAAAACTATTTACACCCACGTAAACTTCCATACTTTCCGTCCAAAACACAAAAACAGAATATATTCTGTTGGGATTTTATGTGAGATACCAACACAGAGTCATGCATTATAGGAACCTCAGTTCTCCTGAGTCTGTACTTTTTAGAATGACCTTTTGCTGCTTTTCTGGTTATGTGTTTTCTGGTTATGTGTCTGGTTAAGTAGCGCAAAGGAAAGCATCTTTAAAGATATTTTAAATCTTGCCCCAAATTCTTAATTTTATTTAAATTTATCACATTTTAACTTTATTAGGATTTTATTTAAACCGTTACATTGCTTACCATTCTACAGTATTTTTAGAGTTGTTTTCTCAGCCTCAAATCTCTGTAATCGTTAGTGGGTCTTCTTTAAAGATTGTTTTCTATTTACCTTCATCCATCTGTCAGTCAACTCTGACCAGCGTCCCAATTATTGCTGAAAAAATGCAACATCACAACATCATGGTACGACCACCCTAATTTGAAATGGGGATAGAGTATTTAAGCTTAATTCTTGTAGGCCAAAAACCTCTATTGACCTCATAACACCAAAAAACATTCGTCCATGTTTTCTGTCTCCCCTCTAATATTCTCGAAGAATCACTGAAGAGGTGACTTTACATTGAGATTAAATGACACAAAATCGTACGACTCCATTAACCAATCAATTACTTTTGAATGGATTTGGTTGGAGTTTCACTTATCAGTGAAGAGAGGCTGAAACCAAATCAACGAGACAACTTTTATATTGTTTTTATCTGAAAAAAAGTTCTTTCCACATTACAACTACAGTATGCACAGTATAAACAACATAGTAAAAAGAAGAAGTGTGTTGCTGTTATATCTGAACAAATGTGACCAATTTTATGGTGATTGTATTAAAAAACATTTTATTTTTAACTGGTTTTGTCAATAATGCTCTTTATCTAACTGTTAATTATCACCTTAATTGAACAACTTTTATCAAAATGTATTTATCATAACTATCCACTGTGCAAAACAACGTGTGAAGCAGGTTTTGAACTATCAAAGAGCATCATACTGTGTGCACAAATGAGAACAAAATGCAGACTGGAAATTCTCATGATTTTGAGTTTAATCAAATAAGGGGAAACACTAATGACTGTCAAAATCAGGGAGATCAAAAAAGTATTCTTGCATTGGGAAAACGAAATGAATGAAGTTGAGGAACGTATATATACTGGGAAACTTAATTAATGACAAAGAGCAGGTGGCTGATTTGTATCAGAATACAGAGGGTCTCAACCTTAATTGACAGAGATGTTAACCCATATTCCGAAAACTAAGACTAAGTTAGAGCAGGATCATTTAAAAAAAAAATCCTGTCTATTCTTTTCCATTTTCACTATATTCTCTAACAAAGAAAAAAAGGAAGCAGTGGAAGAAACACCTGTTGAAATAGTTGTTTATTTTTTTAACTAATGTCTCTTTAATGTTACTAACTAGCCATATTTAATCTAAAATAGTATTTGTGTGCGCTGAAAAATATCACACTAGTTGCCCAAAGTCTCATGGAACTACAAAAACGAAGAAGCTACAAATCTTACAATGTAAAGACAAAGGCTATATTCAGTGATGTTTTAGGTGTTTATTTTACTTTGTCACCTCGCACAGTGACTTTAAAGTAGCCATGTTCTCCCTGAGGCCAATAATAAACTAGGCATGCGGTTAAGAAGCAGTGTAAACCATAATGTAAAGTGAAAACAGGCAATGATGTTTCCAATCTTACCTACAAACGTTTCTTAAAAAAAAATAGAAAAGCAGGATTTAAATGCATAATGTATTTGTTTCCACAAAAAGCCAAAATGAAAGCAGGAAAACGGTTTCCCGTGTTGATCCTCACCTCTGCGACCCAGGTCCTCATCAGCTCCCTCTGCGAGTCAGCCTGCTTGTAGTACAAGGTGAGAGTTTCTCGACAGGTGGGCGAAGGCGTGCGCAGACTAGCACAGTCGCGCACGGAGAAGCGCAATGTAACGAACATCCGTGGGGCCGACTGACGGTAGAGGAAAGGTGTTGCCAGCCAGTTGTCCTGCTGACGGAGATTCTGGTTGACATTGCAGACCTCAAAGGTCCGTATGAGCTTCCCCCGGTCATCCAGTACACTGACCTCGTCCCACTGAGAGAGACAGGGACAACAAAGGGAGTTAGGGTAGAGAGAAGACAGATAAATTGGATATTCCCTTTTATTTTAAACTGCGGTTTAGGTTTGTGTTTGCGAGAACAATTGTTTTGATAAAAAAGCTCTTTCCTTATGGTACCAGGCCAATCATTCTAGTCTTTCCAAATGTAGGCCATGTCTGTGTCCAAGCCTTTCCTCTGTCCAATTAAGAATGATTATAAAAACCACTTGGGCCTTCCATTTAGTGCCTGGAACATGTTTCAAGTCTTGGATATAAAAACTATGACCAAGATGTAACCTAATTAATTTCTCAATTTTTTCCCTTGAGGTAAATTCCTCAGATAATTTCAACTTTAAATGTTCTGATTCATCATTTTACTCTCTAAATTCCAGCACAGGTGGATTACAAATTGCGTTGCTTGCAGGAACAACCTGAGATATGATGATGAGCAGCCCTGAAACTAAAGTTTAGCAAAGCTAAAATGCAAATATCTGGTTTGATTACAGCGAATATTTAGCATCAGAGCCAGCTAATACTGGAGAGACAACGTAAAAGACAAGATGGAGCAGATAAAACTTATCTGTATTTATATTTCCGGTCAAAGAATTTAAAAAAAGTGCAACAACAAATGCAACTGCTCAGAGGGAATGGATCTAAATAGGGAAACAGACGTTAGACATCAAGGATTAGGGACTACATTAATTCTGTTGAATAATGATGAATAATAATGGCTGCAGCTTCACCTGATTAAACCTGCCTCAGTCTAGTTCTATCGAGGAGTTAAAGCACTCATAATGTTTTAAGATAGTTGTAACTGTTGGATTTTTTTTTAACAGATATTGTTTTATACTTACATTGCAAAAAGATAAACAATTTGCTTTTCATTTCATTTTAGTTTTTTTTTTTTTTTTTTTTTACGAGAGCTTGATTGTTTTCTGTTCTTTTTCACTTCCAATATTCCCATTTTTTTACCTTATGCTTTTATTCTGTTTCTGCTGTCATTTTATATTATTTTAAAGTCCTGTTTATATAACAGAATCGACACATCAACCAAAGTCTGTTTTAAAAAAAATGCTTATACAAATCAATATGATTTCCCGTTAACTTTTTAAAAATATAGCATTTAAGGTGATTTGAAATTTTATTACAGTTACGTTTTAAAAACAATAAATAGAATCTTGGTTTTCTGCAACTACTTTGTCAAAATGACAAAAAACAACACAACAAATTGCAGTTTTGGTTGGATTTTCAACTCCTCATTTTGATCAGGCCAGTATGTGAGCAAAGTGTTCCTTTGTGTGGCTTTAAAGGGTACACACACTTATGCAGCTATATTTTTACTTCTTCTTATTCTTTACATGTTTCTTTTAAACAGACGTTGTTGTTTAACTGTTAATATATATGTATATATATATATATATATATATATATATATATATATATATATATATATATATATATATATATATATATATATATTTAATGTTTCATCATGGTCTTGCATCTTTCGTAACGTAATTTGAGACTTGGGGTGATCATCCACAGAGGACAGACGCATGCAGCCCTCTCTCTATCTCCGTGTCCCTTCCGCTCTGGCTTGGTCGATGAGAAGATGAAAGCTTTCTTACACTGATGTCATCTTGTGGTTTGTGGACTTCTTCTGTGCAACCTCAACGTCGATACTTTTGCTGCCCATACATTTTTTATGGTTCTCTGACATTATGGAAATTGTCCCCTAAGGAAACGGTAATTAGACCTGCAGCATGATTCATTCTTGTGTTTTTCCGGTCTTTTGGTTGAAGACGTTTTAATGCACTTGGCCGAAACAGCTTTCGACTCACCAAACATTTAATTATCAAAAAACACACTTTAAGTAGCATTTGTACTTTTGCCGATTTCACTTGACCTTTTCTAGTCGTAATTCTGTCATTGTGTGTGTAATCTTTAATACGATCACATCCACCACATGTGATAGAAAGCTACAAAAAACGTAACACACACGAATAAAATAAAATCAAAAATTGTAGAGGATAAAAGTGTCACAAAAGGTTTTCTTTCTTTCTTTTTTTGCGGGGGGGGCAAGGCAAAGGTCAAGTCACACCTGCATGTAAAATGCCCATTAAACTAAAGCATTCAAAGACAAACTGTAGAGGAAGCTGGAATTTACTGAGCAAACCAGTTTTATTGAATAACACCTAAAACAAACAGTCTGGTTTGTTCTTTGTTTTTCTTCTGAGGTAATGAAATAAACCCAGGCTGGAAGGTGAGTCATTATCTCAGAAGGCCTTTAGTGTTGCACAAGATCATGTGATGCGTTGGCGGCGGCTGAATAGAATTTGGGCGAACAGTCCAGTTGTTCACGTGTGCGATGGAGTCGGCTAGTGCTCGAACAAATTGGATTTGGTGCTTTCAGATGAGTGCTGTTACTTGACCTGGTTCAGTTCTTGTTTGTTAAATCCGTCTAATGAAGTCACTCTTCTTTATTTTCCTTCTTTGATTTCTGCTGAGCCCGCTCCACGTGGCAACTAATCAGTTCGTCTGATTCCTTTGTCAGTTTCCATTCCTGCCTTAGTATTTAAGTTTCTGTTTTCTCATTCCATTTTTAGCTGCATTTTTCCTTCGACTGCCCTCATTTTTTGTGTCCTTTTCTGTAAATCTCCATTATTTTTTTTACTTCAGTTTTTAAACATTTCCCTGTTATTCACTACATTTCGTTATAAAGTTCACTTGCTTTCTCTTTCATTTTCTGCTGTTCTTCCTCAGTTTGACTGTATTCCTCTATTACAGTTAATCTATCTTGTCCACTCCCCTCTAATAAATATAACCCAACACATTTGACCCAAAATAGTTCATAGCTGTTTTGATGCCTCCTGTCTGTGTTTTTTTTTTTTTTTTTATGATAAAAACTTTGGTTTTCAGGGTGTGTTGAGGCTTTTAACGATTTGTTCTAGATTTCAGGTTTCCCTGCAGTATAAATGTGACACAGAGATCTTTTTCTTTAAGCAGTTATTTAAAATATAAAAGCCAAGCAACCATACATGTTTTTGTGCTTATCTTCAGTATACAAGGAAGGTCAACAATATAATACTACTTGTCTTAGGTCGCCCATATTCACAGTTTAGGGTTTGAAAACCAAGAGGGATGCTTACAGATTGGTTTTAACAACATTTTTGCCTTGTAATAAAAGCTAGCAGTGTCAATAAACTGACTTTTTTTTAAAGGTACTAATAAAACATCACAGAGAAGAATAATACATTCAGGAAACACAATGCTGCCTGTTTGCTGCTGAAGAGCGCTGCTGCGGTGGCTTGCTGGAGTGTTCAAGCTGACATTTTGACAGCTGCAAAGCTGAGACACATGGCTCCCATTTATGCTGGGCTCTAATGTCTCTGCTCACTCACATGTTCAGCAGCTGTGTCCCACGTACCTTGTGAAACTTAGTGGCAATAACCGCTGGATGTTTGGATGGCTTTTGATTTTTTTTTTAACTACCATTGGAAAGGAATCCTCCTCACCATTAAAATTTGATATTACTGTAATAATTTTGGTTTTCAATCTAAAGGTTTTCTTTAACTTCTATAGAGGATGTTTTTGTACAAATAACGATTTATAAAGTGTTAATTCTGCTTCCTGTTTTCATTTTGTGAAATATTTTGAAAAATAAATTAAATGAAATTATAAGGCCCCCATTTCTTTTTTCTTTTTTTTTATATATAACGGTGAAGATAATGGAAGTTATTTTCAAAGTGAATGCTTTCTCAGTACAAAGGACAGAGCCTAACAAGGACACCTTTGAAAAGACGTGTTGATGTTGAATTTCTTTGAAAAATTGGATCAAAATTCTGTTCATGCCCACAGTTTGTGGCAAGGAGGTGGAATCAGAGACAAAATTCAATGTTAACAAAGTTAACAATTGAAAATCACGCATAATGTTGCCTTTTTAAAACTAATTTTGGACAATATGTCAATTAATTGATAGTATTGCGTAGCATTAGCATAATTCTATCTAAGTAGTTGGATTTGGAAACGCCTTTTTGTAAACATTTTGCATTTGTATGTCTACGGTTGTGTACGTGTGACAGGTGTCTATGCTATATGCATAAATAATCATGTTTCATTTCACTTTATAAGCAGTGCAAGATACAAAATTAGATTTGACTGATCAGAATTAAATACGATGCGGCTTAACCCATGTGGGATTCTGCAAAATGCAAATGTAGATGAGGATTTTTCTCTTCCCCAGTTAAAGAGCATGCTCCCTTTGGGGATGAAAAGACTCTGATTTTAAGCCATAGGGGTCCCAAGTGACAAGCAGGACCTTTACTGGTTTATTTCAAAAGAATTATGTATTAGCCCTTGATCATCATTATTTCCCCTCACAACAGTGGAAAGATGACTAAAGGTCCAACCAGCCAACAGGGCTGCATTACCCCATGTGTGATTCATGGTTTTGTATGTGTTACTCTATCTTGGCACTCTTAGGTCTGTTTCGCCGCGGTTCTGACTGCCAGTCGGGAGGAAAATCTTCGTAGCATCACACATCCGAGCGCGATCTGGTATTTGGACCAGCTGGAATAATGATATTATCAGTGAGCACATAAAAAGCGTCTGAGGCGCTGTCGGTCTAATGGAGTGAGAGGACAGAAATGTCTCTCCAAGGCTCTGACTCACTCTGTCAGACAAGGAAATGAAAGGGGATTAGAAGCAGGAAATATGAACGAGTACATGGTGTATGCAGATGAAGCAGGAGAAGTTTTTTAACCAAAATAAAAGCACAGGTGTAAGGTTTACTGTGCCTGCATTTGAAGTTAGTACGTGGGGTTACGAATGAATATATTCATATGGTACTTCTTTAAATGACACTCTTATAGTCTTGTTTTGTTCTACTGCCACACTCAAATGCGTCAGCTCATGAAATAAAAAAAAAAAAAGAGTTATTAGTAAATAACAAAAGCGTATTTGAACTGATCGACAGTCTAAAACCTTCAGAGATGGACCTGCTGGTTCACTTCGAATCATCATCCTGTTGCTCAACTCAGTCGTTCTTAAACTAAATGTCATAAGTAGATGGTAGAAAGTCTCCTTCAGGGTTTTTATTTATTTTAATTTTTTTACTAGAAAGCAGAATTCATCATCCCATCAATTTTTGACGAATCATTCCGGTCCTACAGCAGCAAGTCATCATCCACTGTTATTTACCACGGGTATGATTTTATCTTTTTAGAAATTCTATTCTAGTTTTATACCAGAAATCTCACTTGCATCATACCAGTTGATGGCATATTTTCCTTTTTTATCTGGAGATCATCGGATAGTTTTTCTTTTTGCCTTGAAACCCTCCTGAAGACGCCATATTCGCCCCGCTTCTGAGACAGATGTATAGCTGACCTTCGTTTAATTGTGGTCAGCCTTCTTTTGTGACCTTTTGGATGAGTTATGATATGTTCAGCGTATTGTTCAATATTTTCTGATATTTTATTTGCTGATCACGGCTTTTACTGTGATTTGGTGGAAACCCCAGAATAATAAATGTCAGTTACATTCTGATTTAATTTTGTATTTCTTTGATCTTGAAGCCTACTTCATGTTGTTAATCAGGCGCTGCAGGAGAAAATTGAATCCTAAAATTATAAGAAAGTTGATTTAAACAATGATTATCAGTGTTTTGAAATTTGGGTCTATCATATTTACTATAATTTTTCTACATAAAAACCCAGGAAAAAAAAACTTGTTTGATAGTCTAACAGAAAACAATAAAAAACAAAAAACGTAATTAATCTAACAGGTACAGAACAGAGTCTGGATTATTCCTTTGTTGGATTTTGTGCAAAAAAAAAGTTTTGATCTGGGTTTTGACTGCAAAACCTCTCCTTGTTCGTTACCCTTCACCCTTCCTATGCCTTTTTATTTTATTTTTCAATGTTATTTTCCCTGCTTCACAAAAAAAATGGGACAAATTGGGGAGGAGGGGTGGATGAGACGTTGGAAAAGGAAGTTACAGGAAAAAAAAAAAGGAGGAACGCTCATCTTTTTGATTTGATTTGAAGTGAAACGTCGGAGAGCCGTGCAAGCTCTCCAGTGACAAGAGGACAGGGAGGGGCAGGGCCTCTGACACGACTCACAGACAAATGCTGGCACACTTTTACTCAAAGATTCCTGCAGAACTAAAATGTGCAAAGCGCAGAGCTCAAATAACAGAAGCAAAGAGAAGAAGAAAAATTTCCTTTGATTTGGAGCTGAAAGGAAAAGAAGGATCAAGGTGGTTGTGTGACGACAGATGTAATGAGTTGCTGAAGAGCAATAGCAGGAAAGAGTTTCACACATGGGGAGACTGACAGTATAGTGCAAAAACAAGGAGCAGGAAAGAGTTTAGTAACTGATATCCACAGACCCTTAAGGTAATGAAAAGCTGAGAAAGGAAAAGAGAGAAGAGGGTTAAAAAGAACACACATACACACATACTACATCCTTCATGCTCTGCTCCTCTCATGGTCTGTCTTTCTACTTTTCTCAGCTCAATGCCCCCAGGTCAAATAAGCATATCTGCATCTCAGCCGCTCTTGTCATCCAGAGACCGCAAAAGAAAAGAAAAGGGGAAAAAAAAGGGAAACGTCTAGCTCATCCATGCACTTTCCTCGTCTCTCACCCCCACGCACACACAGACGGCCTCCTATTAGCAAACTGCCATCATGGTTCGCGGGTTTCTGACGCACACGAGGCCCTGTTAAATCAAACATCATGTTCAATTATGTCCCTACACTGGAAGACAGACTGGGGCGATGCCGCCCGAAGGTAAAATTAGTGTAGAAGGAGATAAAAGGCTGGTGTTAGTGAGTGTGCCTCCAAGATGTTGGATTAGTTTCTTCTCCGCTTTACAGCCGGACATTCCTGCTCACTTTTAGCCACGTCTTAGTGCAGCTTGGTGCTCTGAATGTTATTTATAATATTTATATCTTTTGGTGACATCCGGCACCGGGCATCTTCTTCACTGGTCCCTTCCAGGGGTACGGGAGGCATTAAAACAATGTGTAAGTGTAATTATGAGCTGTATTAGAAGTGAGCCATAATCACTCACAGATGAATGATTTCAACTGACCCAGGAGCCGACCCTCGCACTGTCACGCAAGCTCACACACTGCCAAGAAGAACCAACCTTCATAGCCTCACAGACATATTCATGGTAGCCTAATGACAAGGCTTTGCAAAAGTATTAACACCCAGTGGAGGTTATTATTATTAGTATTAATTGTAAGGCAAATGTCTGGTCGTGAATGTTGCTGTTCAAAGAAGCTATCCACCGAATCTCATATCACGATAAAAAACGGGGGTCAATATGCAAAGCATACTCAAAACTAAGAATGAATGCAATCATGCAATCATGCAATGCTGACTCAGCTGGGATAAATACAAGGTCTTCTGAGCTAAAACTTAAAGGGGAGGATTTATGGTTCAGTGTTGGTAATCTAAAAGATTAGAAGAAACAATAGAGACAAATGTTATAAAGTGGCATTCAAATCTCCTAGGAAAAAAAGGTGGGGCCTGTTATTGTAGCGTCTTGTAAAGTCATCTTTCAGCTATTACAGAAGATAATACTCCTGACTCAAACACATAACTATCTGTAAGAGACATGCCTTCACAAGCCTTCAAATCTGAAATTATTAGTTTGAAAAGCTGGACGGATGGTCGTGTAAAAGCGATACCCTGGGAATAAATCTAAGGCTTTTTTTAGCAGGTGCCCTAATGAATGCAGCAGCAAACCAAAAGTGGCCTAAAGATCGTTTCATATTGAACAACTGTTTTGCAAACGGTTATTTGTTGGGTGCCCCCAGTGGCTTTTTCGACATGTCCTGCTGTGCACCAGCACCAACAGCAGAGCAGAGGATGAAAGACACAGGATGTTTGTGGAAGTCAGCTGTGCGTATCAGTAACTGTGATAGTTAAAAATGTGTTAATTCAGCTGTGGGTTTAGCTTTATGTCCATGTGTGAAAGTGTGAAACTCATATCATCAATGCTGTCTCCCTATTTATGTGTGAAATGCCAGAGTGATCATGAGTATTTTCACAGAAATTAATCCAGTGAGGTGTTTTAGGTCCAGTATATTCTGTGGCTTTTTTCACAAAAAAAAAATGTAAATTGGTTGCTTGGATGAAAGGAAGACCCCAATCCTTTGAGTAACAATACAATGTTTTTTTTATTCAGAGGATAAGACGTTCTGATATTTGTAAAGCTCCTGTTTGATGATTCAGATCCCAGTTTTTTTTTTACATATAAAAATCAGCTCCAGGTTAACGGACGCCGATAACAATAAATCCATCAAAAAAGGCCGTTTGTCCCACGTCAGCAGATGTGTTGCTACAAAACTTTAAAAAACTGTTTTGCAACACTACTCAAGAACAGCTTTTATTTTTGTTAGAGGCACTTGATATTAAAAAATCGTGCTATCACATAAATAATTGGGACACATGCCAATTTTTTTACTCTATTTCTACTATCTGGTAAAGACAACTAGGTAAATGTGATATTTGCATGTTAAATACAAGTTCAGAGCACTTAGGAGAAACGCCAACAATGTTTGCATTCCAGTCAGTTCTTTCAGATTTGAATACTGAAAGCACAGTTTTTTTTATGTATTGTGCAGCAGCCAAAACAACATTTATTTTATGGAGAAGGTCATTCTTGGGGCTGAATCGGACAAAAAAATAATAATGTAAGCAGTGTATAAATGGAGAAATAGGGGAAGAAATAGGGAAACAGGTCTTCAGTTTTAAAAATTAGTCAATCAAAATGTGATTACGCAGCTAACTGCTACTACTATAGGGCCGGCTGACAGGAAATCTTCAAGAAAACGGTTTCTTGTCATTTTTAAAAATAGCTCATTAAGAACCCTGAGGTTGGATTAAGTTATCCTTAATTATAACGCGACACATAGAAACCACGTTTGCGGATCATCTCCCTGCTTACCCCTGTGTCCGGATAGGTGGTCCAGCCCAGCTCTGACGTAGTTTCTGTTGTGTCCAGCAGCATCACTGGGAGACAGAAAGAGTAGAGACCGAGACAATGTATGAGAAAACACAGAGACAATCAAAATAAATGCTAATCCAAGAAGCTCTGTAGTTTTAAGGAAGAAAACCTTTGGCACTCGAATAATGAAATAAACTGGTTAATTGGTACAAGTGAACCTTTTTGGTACGGGTCTACCTTTTTTCACGGGTAGTGAAAACAGGGGAGTCTCCTGTTGTGTGCATCTGATGATTAATTTCAATCTGAGATTTAGACAATTGAACTGATTGACCTTCTTTGGTAACATGATGGAGGCTTGCCTGTTTCAACCTCTTCCTTTTAGGTAAAAAGCCCAACTTTTGCTGAATTTCCTAACAACTATTTTCCAATTTTTTTCAAAACTCCTGCTAGAATAAGCCTATACTTTTGTGCCTGGTTGTGTTTTCCCATAAAATAAGTTTTTGGTTTTAAGTGCTTTAAAAAGCAAACTGGTAAAGAAATTACACACACTCACTCACTCACTCACTGGCTCTTTATGCTGAGTGCTGCATGCTGACACATGGCAGCTTCCCACACAGAACCGAAACCCTTGAATTTTCCATTAGTATTCAGAAAATGTGGCGGTTGCTCTTCTTTCAGTTTGGCACAGCACACACCGGGGGCCTGAATGCACGCCAAAGTTTGTTGTCTACACAGAGGTGGCGAACACATCAGACTTTAGGCCTGAAAAGCCTGCGCACATGGAGCTAATGGAGGAAAAAGAACACTGATAGGACTAATCACCTAAAGGGCTCCAGACAAGCAGCCACAGACGAGGCACTGTGGGAGGAAGGAACCATCAACCTCTCTTTACAAATGAATAATTCCTTGCATCAGTGTGATATTTTCTTGCTTTCATTTCAATTTAATGTTGTTCGCTTGCTTGCTGCAGAATTGAAGGGCTCTCCTAATGCTAGCTTCGGAATCTGCCTGAACGCTGGGAATGTGAAAAGTGTGCCAACACGCCAAAACAACAGCGACCCACAGAGAACAGCGGATAGATCTTTAGTCTCGCAAATGCAGAGAGACGTGCACTAAAGTCTGCTGCCTGTCTTAATAAATCAAACAAGAAAAGGAACATAGTCTCTCTCGTAGCCTCTGATAAATATCGCTGTTCACCGGCTGTTCTGTAAACTGTATTTTTTTTCAGTTTTGCAGGATTAAACTCACAGATGGAGAACCCAGAAATCTGTCCTGCAAGCCATCCTTCCTCAGTGGGAAACTGTGATTTCACCCTCTAGCTTGTTTTTATGTCAATCTCATTAAAGTCACAGATTTTCCATAGATTTTCCAGGATTTGAGGTGTTATGAGCTTCAGCTATAGAATGGAGTGTGACTTCTTTTAGGTTTGTGCAGCACAAATACAGCAGGGGGGGGTGGTGAAGACGCCAAACCCACAGGATATAAGACATTTATAAGTGACAACTCTTCCAGGTTTTTTGTTATTTTGATCATGAACTGTGTGTGGTTACAAGCTTTACTTTAACCCCCAAGCTTTTGTTTTTCGTGTCACAGACCAAGACAACGTGGAGAACAATTATGGAGTACAAGAAAAAAGGCTTATAAACACAAATCTAAGAAGTGTGGCATGTATTCACATTCATCCCCCTTTATTATGATGATCCCAAAAAATATTTAATGCAGCAAACTGTCTTTATAGGCCTAATATTTCAATAGGACATCAATTGAACTCAATAAGTCTTTCATGCTAGAGTAGAAGAAGAAAGCCATTAGAGTCCATAAGACATTTACTGTATGCTACAAAAGGACAAAGCAAATATATTTGAAGAGATCTGATTGTTATTTTTGTAGCATTGATCAGCCCAAAATGCAGACAGGACATTGAGATTCTTATAATGAATTTTTAATGGGAATAAATTACCTTACATTAACAAAACTGTAATGGAACAATGGGAAAAATCAACAGATATGAACAGAAGAAATGAGTTGAGAGCAATGAAACTGTAGAGCTTCTTACACAGATGAAAAGTGGTGTTTGTGAGAAACCAGATGGACTGATTAGAGGTGAAGGAATGCAGCTGGGGAGAGACCAGGCAGAGGAGAAACGAGAGTGACGGAAAACAGCTGGAAGCCAGAGAAAACAGGCAAGCAAAGGGGAGGTGAAAGAAAAATGTAACAAAGAAGGGAAAAGAGCAAACCTAAACTAGAAAATTATATAATCAATAAAACATACAAAAATCATCAATTATAGAGAATAAATGAACACAAAAAACCAACCAAAAACCTTCCAATCCAAACTCCTTTAAGCGAGTTTCAGTTTTGAGCGATTTTGGCGCCACTGTGGACAAAGCAGTGGTGTTTTTTCTGAATGAAGACTACATTTCCCACGAAGACCAGCGCATAGTGTCGTAAAATCCTGATCTCCTGGTAGCCTGGAGTTGGATTGAAGTACATTTCTGTTTCCAGTGTCTGTGTGAAGGATGAACAGCGATGAGGTGATGAATCGAATTGTGGTGAAACAATGTCATATTATGATGTTGAAGATAAGAAACGGGGGAAGTGACGTATGCTGTAAAGCAGTCAGCACATAAGTTAGTTGTTTTGTGTGACAGGGTTCCTGCCACCCTCCTTAAAGGTGTTTAGTGTGAGTTAGCGATAGGGACCCCCTCGGGCCATGACAGACGCGTCATTTAACGAGCTGTGAGCTGACATATAATCACAAAGGTTACGAAAATATATTATGAAGGTCGAAAAGTTACTTAGTGTTGCTTTAAGGATCACAAGACTAACAAGATGACAGCAATTTTTCGGCCTCCATGGAAATGTTGCGGAAAGCTAAACCTAAAGATAGACAACACACCATCCCCCTGTGTGATGACATTATCATGCTATGGGGATGACTTTCCCCACCAGAGAGAGGGAATCTGGATACGGCTGATGAAAAGACGGATGAACTAAAAAAAAAAGCCTGCAAAAGACTTGAGGTTTTAGATTTACAAGCAGGAGAGCAACCCTTAACATACCAGTACTACAACGAAACGGTGTAGATCAGAACATTTTCATGTACCGAAAGGGAAAAGTCAACATTTAGTTTTTGAATCCATTAGAGAATTTGAAAAATAAAAAAAATAAAAAAATAAAAGCCAGCAAACTCTGCACAAGTTCCATTTCCCCGGTGAGTTACGAAACAAGACACATTTGAACCACATAAGTTCACAGATCGTGTATTGTGACCTTAATAAGAATCATCCTTTTTTACATCAGATAAATCAAACACACACACAAACACACACACACACATAAGTAGCACAAAAGTGTCATTGCCGATTCATTTAGCCATCTTCCTCGGGCACAGTCATGCATAAAATAATAAACAGAGCAAACAATTCTGACATTAATATTCATGCAGCTCCTATTTAGTCCCTCGTCGTGGTGACTGAGGCCCTCACGTCACTTCTGCTCATTTTCTGCTACAAACCTCTACAACAGGATTACATGGAGGGGAGTTTAAAAAGCGTCATGCGCGTCTCATTGTGTGACCTCAGCGTGCTGCATTATTCAATACGACACGCTGAGATAAGCACCGGGAGCCGATCACATATTAAAGATTACTTGGGGAAATCTCTGCTTGCGTGCGTTTTCAAGAGGGGAAAGGGGGCATTCGGACGTTGATGTGCCCATAAAAGCCCCTTTATTTAACTCTCTGTTTGTGCGACAACATCTCTGGAAGACAAAACACTCAAAGTTTGTCCCCAACAGTTTTGAGGAACCGCTGAGTCTGCAAATCTCCACCAGAGTGCCAACTTAATGCATGGCCTCTCGTCCGTTCTCACTCCACTCTCTCATGTTGGAAAAGTTTTCCTCCGCCACCCGCCCTCCTTGTCTGCCCCTCTGCTTTTTGTGTATTATTCATCTGAGCAGTGACAGCAGGGTATGGCATCTCCGAACATAAAGGCGGGAGATAACGCTCTGCTCCATTATTGATGCTGGATTTGTTGGGGAAGTGCTTTGATATCCAATGCAAAAAGGAAATGGGAGTAGGGAAAAAAAAGGCTTGGTTTTAAAAAGGAAAGGGTGATATGATTGTGCTTGTGCATATGAATTCATTTCTACTCTCTTATTGTGCATGCCGTGGGTGTAAAATGCTCTTTACTCTTGTTGCAGAGGTGACCTGCATTACTCTCTGGCTGTCCCCTCAGCCTCTGGAGTGTGCACTTCAGCTATAAATGACCCCCTCTCTGCTCTCTACACTCACGTCTCCGTGCCCAACACATTTCCCTCTCAGTGTGACCATCCATGCACCGACACCCTCTCCTGCACTAAGTGTTGTTCTGTCGCCCATGTTACACCTCTTGACAGCAGATGTATGCTACTTTTCAGCGCACTCTTCCAGAGCTCTGCCCATTGCTCACTAAAGGATTTCTCTGTTGGTATTTTGTAAGCACTTGAAAATGTGAGTTTGAATCACGCTTTGGTATAAGTGTAAAAAAAAGAGAGAGAGGAAGAGAACAGAAACATGTCGTGCCTTTGAAAGTGTTCATAAACTTTTAGATGTTTGCTTTAATGTCTGTCCAGTTAAATTAAATGAATGAAACAAATTAAATCAATGAGTTTTTATGTCTATTATAAATAAAAATGTAAAAAAAATTTGGTGATCAGGTGTGTATTTCTGCCGTGCCTCATTTAACTTAATGATTTGTTTACTTTGCTGCAATTATAGCAGGTAGAATACAAACTCTATTGCTGGAAGTCTCTATCAAGGGTCCTTAGGTCTATGTTTGTCCTATTTTTATTATTTAATTTTCAAATTTGGACATTTTTAAATAGTATAATATGCGCCTTGATTGTTAAATAAAAAAATTTTTACATCATAAATATGTGACTTTAATTCCAGATGTGGGGACAAATTTGATCTTGAGTTTAAATCCATTTAAAAAAAAAATGTAAGCACTTTTTTCCCATCCACTTGCATTAAATTTACCTGTTTCTGATGTAGTCACTTTGTTAGAGAAAGTCATGAGCAATTTAGAGTAAAAATTAATAAATTAATTACAAAGGCAAAAAGAGATAGAAAATACATAGAAAATTTTAAAAATTTAAAATTATAACAAACTTTACATAGGTCAAGTTGCTGAGAACTGGGGATCTATTTAA
Source organism: Orestias chungarensis (assembly GCA_032876305.1). NCBI lineage: Eukaryota > Metazoa > Chordata > Actinopteri > Cyprinodontiformes > Cyprinodontidae > Orestias > Orestias chungarensis. Next base: position 3,500,855 of record JAVLVB010000680.1, on the reverse strand, counting down.
ACACTAACTGATCACATAAAGTGTTGAATACACACTTACATTAAAAAGTATTTACGAAGTAAAAGGACGTTTAGATTTTTATTAGTAAACATTTTCCTCCAAATTGCTTATTTTGCATAAAATCTCAATAAGTACACAAAAAGTTTGTATGTCGCAATTTGAACAAAATGTGGAAAACACTGAAGTGAATGAAAAGTTATGCAAGGCCCTGCATATTGTCTCTTTATTGCAAAACAGCTCCCGGAGTGTTAGGGAATATTTTTAAAGCGTGTTCAGATTGTGTTTAGTCTTTTGTCCACTCGTCCACTCGTTCCCACCCATTCTTTATAGGCTCCAGATGCTCCCACCCACAGACAGTCAGTGAAGGACAAGGCCTGCGCTAAACCTTCATTACAACCAACCACAGTGAGAGTGATACGCCAAGACAGAAAGGGAGGAGGAAAAGGAGGGTGGATTAACGTGAATCCAGAAATAAGCATGCACATGTCAAAGGGAATTATCAAAAAAACTCAGTGGCGGTTGAAGCCGACTGAAAATGCAGCTGCGAAAATACTGTGTTTAAGCCAAGGAAGATGACAGAGAGAAATCTCAAAAGAAACTCTGAGCAGGTAGCAACAGGCAGAGGAGGGGAGAATTTTCACAAAAAAATTACAGGATGCTCATTACCTGTCTGGGAAAAGTTCGTTTTAACCCTTTTCAAGTAATGGCTTTTTTTGGAAATCACCTTCTGGTTGTCAAAATAATATTTTATGACTGACATGTCTGCTGTCTGTCTGCCGGATGTTTTTAGGAGTCCACCAAAGCAATTTAGAGCCAAAAAGTCTTAAAGACAGACGGATGTTTGAATATGTTGAACTGCAGAGTTTGATCATCAAACTACTTCTTCATTTTAGCTAATATCTTCCCTATAGAACAAAAAATTACAATAATTTACATGAAATGCTTAAAAAAAAGAAGCCAAAACCCAAACAACGTAAAAATATATTTGGAAAACCTAGAAAATATTTTTTTAAGCACTGTTCTGTTTTTTCTTTTGTTCACACTTCAGTGTTTCAGATAATAATTCCAATGTTATTATCAGAGAGAAATAACCCGAGTAAATAAGAAAAACAGATTTTACATGGGTATTTTGTTTCTTATTGGGAGAAAAGGCAGGCCAGACAAACTAATGTCATAAAGTATTTGTTAGTTGCAGTAGTTGACCATGCATATGTGGTATAAGCCAATATTTCTTTTACGATACTTTTGTTGTCCTTTTCTTTTCATAAGCTCAGGAGGCTGCAGTATTTTAATCAAAGGTCAGGTAGTATTCAGGTATAGATGCAGTTAGCGAAACTAAAAACAAGGAACATGTTTAATTAAAGTTAATGCATAATTTAACTAGGACTATTATTTTGTCAAGCGTACCCTGGTTGGTTTGGGTGCCATTCATTCCTTGAACACAGGAAACTATCATTTAAAAAGTTTTTAATACTTGCCCAAGTTTTTTGTGCTTTTTTAAGATAAGTTTATGCCTGAAAAAACTAATTGTATAGCAAAACATCCTTTACCAATCTGCAAATGAGCCTTTAGTTGAGTATTTGTGGCATGTAAGTGCTTAGTGAGACTAGAAAATAACTAATCTGCTTCTGTTAAATCAAAATCGGAGTATTATTGTACACTATAGGATATATTTGAAAGAGGTTTTCCAAAGTACTGACGGTTTATCAACAAAGTGATGCGTTTAAGTATTTTTTCTTTCTTTGTAAAAGTTCAACGTAACTTTATCCTCGTTGTGAAAGAAGTAAAACAAACAAAACTGGATCTTGAGTTGTCTGACTTGATTTTAAACCCCAGGTAAGACTGCCTTCACAGCACTTTCCTTTTTGCTGTTTTTAGTTATAGTCTAGTTGAGAAACCACTGAGGCATGATCCATGGTTTTGAATTTTACATTTAAATATTTTTCTTTATTGCTTCTGTTTTTAATAGTTACTTTTGCTCTGATCTAATCCACCTGTATTATTTTGTACTTTTGTATTTTTGTTCTTGTAGGTTTGCAGGTTTTCTATTGTTTTCATCAATGTTGAGTCAATGGGAACTCTGCACTCCAGTGTGTTGAGTAGGCAGTAAGGTGCTGAGAGAAGGCTGAGTGGCTCGCTTCAGGGGAGAGAGCAGTTTCAAATGTATCTCTCTAGATCTGTTATTTACAGGTCAAACAGCAGGACAGATGCAAAACCATAAACGTTAACCTCAGATATCAATCAGGAGCTTCAAAAGAGGTCAAACATATGTGAAATAAATATAAATAGAGATAAATTAGGGACAAATGTTCTGTTAATTTGAAGGGAAAAAGGCTCTATATAACAGTCAAAGTTGACCAAAAAGTAACGGTTCTAATAATGTTAAAGCATTTTCCTTTTAAGGAAATGGGAGGAATTGCTGGAATTAATTCTGGTTATATGGATCATTCCTGAAATAACAAGCATCCAGGAACTGTTTCTAGTCTTGTAACAACCCACACAACTATAATAGCAAGGTATATTTGTGCATACAGTATGTGTAATAACCCCAGAAAGCAGAAATGATATGTAAAAGTTAACTATGAGATCCTTCAGAAGCACACACATAATAAAAAATAATGCATTTGATATATTAACCTAACAGAAAGACCAAGCTGATAAGGTCAACAGTCATAATGTTGAATAAATGTTTATCAAGCTAATTTCAACAATAAATGTTTTTGTGTACTGATCTGATGTAATATTCAAATCTCAAATTTTCCTGCATAAATAATAATAAAATAATAATAAATAATAAAAAAAACCCATCTGTGTGTATTAAATGTTTATAATATTTTCAACTTTATGTATTAAGTCACCTAAATAAATGAATATATGTTATGTTTTTTTTGCAATATTCAGTTACTATCACTATAATTAAGTATTGTTTTCCTGTTTAAAACACAAAATAAGTAAATCAAAAAATATTTAATATAAAGAGTTTGTAACACACCAGGTCACAAGAATCTTCTGTTTTGTTCAGCTTCTTTGTTACCCCCAGAAACAGGAACATACATAGTTTACCTCATGATATCTATTTCAAACGGATAACGCATGCAAACTTACAAGATGAGGCTCGGTTGTGTTCATCGTGTGCAGACAGATCTGTCTGCAGTTATTTGCACATAATGAGAAGAGAAGTAAAATTGCCATCTGTAAATGTGGTATTCCATCTTTTTTGACAAACAAATGACATACAGTGTACGCTTTTCAACTATGTGTGTGTTTGCAGGCAGATTTATGACTCAATCAGACTTGTTTTAATCTGAACTAAGGTTAGCTTGAAATGTGGATAACAGTAGGCTTTCATTTCATAAAGTCAAGTAAATAAGTAAGTGAGACATATTTGCTTTTACCAGTTATGAAATTTAATTAGGCTAGTGCTAAAAAAAATAAAGTGAATGACCAACATCATTTTTATATATGAATAAGTAAAGAGAGAGAGAGATATGTATATAGTGTTCTATAATTGGCACCAGATTAGAAACATTTTTGCAGGATTTAGTGCTGTTATGCTTCAATACTCATTACAAAGGGAGGATGATTAGAGACCATTATTTTAAAGTAGAACCTGAAAGTTGCCTCTAAGTACCTCAGAGTTCCCCATTGAAAGTCACGTTGACTCACTTTTAAAGACAGAAACACGCTTCAAACCTATTCTCTTAAGTAATTCCTCTGTCATCACTGTGGGATGAATGTAAATACGACAGGAGATCAGTTTTCCTCAGCCTCACTGAGTCTCTACTCAGTCATGAAGCTCTGTCGGTGCCAGCGCCCGAAACCTCCGAGCAGCGGCGCTTAATGTGAAATCCAAAACTTAAAACAACATTCCTACAAAGTTGCAGTCAACAGCTCGTGTTGATCTTTCGGTTACATTCATGCTGCAACTTATATCCCCATGAATGGATTGTTTAGCTGAGTCCTAACATAGCGCCCTTCCTCGCAGTCGCCTTGAGGCTTCAGCATCCCCGCCTTCGAATGGCAGCTAGGTGATTCAACTGACGGAAATCTGACCTAATGTAATCACAATGCTAATAACAGAAAATCAACATTGCGAGTGAAAAAAGAAGCTACAGGTTTTTTTTTTTTTATTTAGCACCACAGATCAAATTGTTGCATCCTTTTAATTCTGTCCACATAAGGTCTAATGCAGCTCACAGAGACCAGGCAGGGAAGTAGCGCAGCAAAGGAGGCTTTCCAAGAGGTGCTGGTGGCACCAGAAACATCTGTCACGAGCGTGGCATGTGCTTTCTTATCACACTTTGCTAATCTTCAGCTTATGACACTCGAAATGGAAAGGGCAATCTATCCAATTAATTCTCAGTTAGAGCTGGAAGCCTCTGACAGCTGGAACGGGGGCCTAGGTGACCCTAAAGTGGGAATTGTCAACATGCAGATCATTTTACTGCTAGGAAGCTCCTGCCTATTCCCAAGCTAATTCATAACACCTTAAAATGAGTCATGTCTGTAAATTTCATCTATAGGGTTTTTAATGGTGCGTTAATAGCAATTAGGCTAGATTTCTGATTCAAACTTAAAAAGATGCATGAATATAATAGAAAAATATGAATCTACCAGGATTTTTTTATAGTCATTTTAAAGAAAATTTCAAAAAAATTACATATAAAAAAAAAAAGAAATCAGGACTTTATAAGATCTATATTTGTATTAAGAAAAAAAGTGAATAAATTACTAAATAAAAAACTAAATACATTTTAGACGATTCCTGAATACAAGAAGAAAGATCTCATGATTACAGGTCCAAAAAGGATTCTCCTAATTATTTACATAGAGAACCAGTCTAACTTTAAAGCATCAATGAATCTATACTTGTTTTGTAAGCTTACATTGTTCAAAGGAAGCCTCAGCTGACCTTATTGTATTTCTTCTTTCAGTTCAATTTAAAATCAATTCTGTGATTATCGCTGGTTCCCTTAAATGAACTGGAAACGCGCCCCCGCGGTTGGACCAGAGCCCGGCTTTTGACTTTGCTCTTTCCAAACTCTGACCTTATCTGCCTTTAGGCGCTCTTTTGGTAAAATGCCTCTTGAGCTTTGGGCTGTTGTCTTGCCGCTTGACCCACTTACTGTTGTGATTCAGTTCATGAGCAGATGTCCTGACACATTTCCCTCAGAGTTCACTTGCGTAGCTCATAGGACTCATTGTTGCATGAATGCCAGCAGGACGGCACTGGCCCAGATGCAGCAAAAATGGACAAAAACAACAACAAAAAAGCACTTTTTAAAATTTATCTGTACGGGTTCAATCATGATATAAAAATTTCGAACCAATCTCATCTGCTTTTGCAAAAAAATAAAATAAAAATCCTAAACACCCATCTGATGTATATAAAGCTTAGGAGAAGCAATAAAATCCCTGTCACAGAGCAATGATTTATTCTTAGAGCCATTGTTTTTTCTGCTATCCACTGAATCGTGCCCTTAGATTGATCTTTGTAGCTCGACCGCTGCTGGTAAAGATTAGAAATGGACCTGAATCTTCTCCACATGTTGACATTCTTTCATTGGTTCCTTGACAACCTTTTCATGAAAATTCACGTTATGCATTCATTCATAAGCTAATTCTGTTTTGTTTTTCATGCATTTTGTTTTGAATGGTTTTATAAAATCTCTTTTACATATTTTATACTGTTTTAATGGACAAAGTAAAACAAAAGCATCACTGGGTTTATTGCAATGAGGCAAAGCAATCTCAACTACAATATTTGCCGATTTTTGCAGTTGTGAGGATGCCTTAAAGGCCATTTAATAATGAGATCCTCATTTAAATAGCCCAAAGGAGGCATAGTGACATATGTTGTAATTGCTAAATAAATAAACTGATTTGAAATGAATAAATTAAAAAAATTTAAAAAGATCATTACTGCGGGTTGAGCCACAAACTTTGCTTGAATTTCCATTTCCATTTGAATTATTTTTTTACGCTTCGATGATATTTGTTTGGGACTTTTGTTGCCTGCACACATTTGAAAAACATCAGACTTTCAAATACCTTTCAAATGCACAACAGAGTTAGTTTCAGTTATTGCACAAGCGCTTGTCAGTGAGCATCACCGTATCTTTGCTCGCCCGTGACGGGGAAACACCGGAGGGCTTCAGGTGCGCATCCTGCGCTGATTCCTGCCTTTTAATGTGTCCCGTTAAATCCAGTGTGAGCGCACGATCTCTCGCACACATCCGGCGCCTCAGAGCCCAGCCATGTGGCTCCCCATCAACAGTGTATCGGCACTCACACGTGCAGCGTGTGAGGGCGACAAATCCAAAGTCACACCTCTTTTCTAGTCCCGCCGACACAACGCGCTCATAACTGCGGGTGGAAGAAAGTGACGCAAACGTCACACCTTTGCCTTTCAGAGGGGTTCTTTTATTCAAATATTCTTGAATATTTTTACATTTTGTCAGCGCAGAGTTCTCTGTATTTTGGTGGGATTTTTATGTGGAGCAAAATTGTGAACAGCAGGGACAATAATACAGTTTAAAAGATTCATGGAGAGCATTTGTACTAAAGCCCCTTAAGACAATGTTGGGAACAATATTTTCTTTTTTTTACCGTAGTAAATATTTTTCACCAAGAACTGAAACTTTTTCCCCATTCTCTTTAGATTGGATAGAGAATCTTTGAGTCTGGAGTGTGAGTGGACGATTCTATTAATTCTTTAGTTGAAATCACTACATTGAAGCTCTAGTTTTACGTTTACACATGCTGTTCTACCAAATACCGATTTGTCATTTGGAGCTTTTGTCATTTGTCTGTCCTGCCATTTTCCAGCATACCAACATCCCTGTCCCAGCTGCAGAAAAGCATCCATGAATCTGCCACCACCGTGTTTTCATTATGAGGATGTGTGTTGGGGGCGATCAGTTTTCCAATAGACAATGTACTATAAGTCATATCTTACCATCTCCTGCATGGTTTGTGTGAAAGAGCAAATAGGATTTCCTTTATGCTCCTTCTAAAAATGGCTGTAATATTGCCTCTGACTCATTAGAAGCAGCTATGAGGAGGATATAGCCATAGATTGTCCTGTCAATAGTTTCTGAACTGTGGATCTCTGCAGCTCCTTCAGAGTCACTATTGGTATAGTCAGAGTTAATGTTCCTCATGGGTTTAATCAGCTATACACAAGTAAATGGTCTTGAAAACATATTGCACACTTCATCTTTGATCTCTTGTGGAACTTTAAACATCAATCCATCTGTTTTTGTTTGTTTGATTTATCCAGGATCATGTCGCAAAAGCATCATCCTATGAACAGAGGTTGACACTTCCCTCTAGATAATTTGGCCACCTCCCATGGCGTTCCAATTGAGATAAATAGTCCCAGCAAGTGTCACCTGGCTCCTTCTTCTGGCTCTCCTCCGAGTGCGATGAGCCTGGAACAGCTAACCAGATGGCCGAGCCACATCGACTAGCTTCTCTCGATGCGAAGGAGACGCAGCTCTAGTCTGAGCTCCTTCAGGATCACCAAGCTTCTTACCCCATCATCAAGGGAGGGCCCAGAGGAAACTCATTACAGATGCAAGTACTCTAATCTATTTGTTTTTTGTGAACATAAGATGAGGGTGGCAGCTTACATCAATCTGTACTGTAAATCGAGAGCTTCACCTTTTGGCTCAGTTATCTCTCTACCCCAACAGACCTGGGCAGCACCCGCATCTCGCCAATCCATCCGACGAGCCTACCTCTATTTTCTCCCTCGTTAATGAACAAGAACTTTAAATCATTCATTCACAGTTGTGCATCGTTCTGCATTGAAGTCCATTAAAAACGCAGTGAAGGTTGCGGTTGCCTCTCTAAATGTGGAAAAGTTCAAGGGGGTTTGAATAATTTTTGCTGAGACATCTTTTAAGCACAGAGCAGAAAAAGAGAACCGTAACCGTATTAAACTACATACATCCACCGACTAATCAAAGAGGGCAACGGTGGCTCATCCTCATGATATCACGGGACGGTTTACCCTCTGTGGATTTATAGAGACATCCATGCTATTGGGTTAATACTGTATTATCGTAGCACCCCCATTTGTATTCCACATAAAAGAGCCAGTAGGCCAGTAAGTCTGCGTCGCTGTTATTCCGTCTCAACTAAGTCCAAGCCATCTGTTACAAACATGGCTCAAATCCGTTGCCGTGAGTCTGACATATACGTTCCCCCTGCAGACACACACTGACTGCTCAGAGTGGCCGCAGCCAGATGAGTGTGAACAGGTGCAGCTCTCTCCAAACCTAAAGCCATAACCTTTGGAAAATAAATTGCCTTTTGACTGCCGACACGCTCTCAGGCGTTGGGGACGAGATGCAGGGATAGTTGCTAATTACTATGCGCGCACACACACACACAACCACACACCAAAAGGAACGCACTTCTGTGCAACGTCAAAATAGTTTGAGTCACCAAATGATCACGGCTTTCTTGAATCAGCCCACTTTGCTTTAAAAGACCACTTCACAGATGAAGTCTCATTTAACTGTCTGTCATTTTTAGGCACACATGGAAACACTCACTCCTCCACTTTTAAGGACTCCCTTAATGCTGCCGCTTAGTGAGCGCAGCAGTGTCAATCGTGGAGAAACATCCGTAGGTGAAAGAACAGTCCTGGAGGGGCGAGCAGGGGTCTCGGTTTGTGACATCTGAGAGATCATGAGTGACATGAAGTGGGGTGGCAGGAGTGGGCTCAGTGGACAGGGGTTTGGTACGATGTGCCCGAAGGCGAACAGAGAAATGGAATTATGCAATGAATTAATTATTCTTTTCACGTGTTATTTCCATATCCTTTTGTTGTCAGGGCTTTATGGGACCCGGCACTCGCACCTCCATGACAACTAAGTCCTGTCTGATCTGGTGCCACTTTAAAGTAACTCTGAATCAACATATGCACAGACGCTGGTGCAAACGCACACGGGGGGTAAAATAAAAGGTGGTAATTACTAACAACAGCAGGGGAACCGAGGTCCCACACGGCATTGTTTCACACACTGACAAAGTCTGATTCACAGATCTCTCGTTAACCATAGAAGAACAACGCTGATTACAAAGCTCACGGCGAGTGGTTCATGAGCTTCAAGAAACAGGACTCTTTAGGAGAAAGTTCATTTCTTACCTTCCTCAGCTGAGTTGGGCTGGACGAAAAGGCAGAGAGACAGAAAGACGCTCCACATCTCCACTCCAGAGTGACACTGACAGACAGAGAGGAAGGGAGAGGAGCAGGAAGAAGAGAGAGGCAGAGAGAGATGGAGTGTGTGACAGAGTGGGAGGAGGTGGAGGAGGAGTCTGCAAGCTCCTTCTCTCTGAGGGAATGAGGGAGGGAGAGCAGACAGAGAGAGGCTGGCAGTGGTGGTGGATGAATGGACGAAGGAGGGAGCAAAGAAAATATTTACAGATTAGCAAAACATTGCCGTTGCAGAGTAGGAGGGGGGGAGGAGGAGATGAAGACATCAGGAAAAAAGTGAGAGGAGTTATTTCCCCCGTCTGTTTGTCTGTCTGCCAGACAGACAGAGATGATGAATACAAGTTTTACTTTGAAAAACTTTGTCAAGACATGTTTAATGTCCGATCCAGGGCATCCCTGGCATGTCTGGACTCTGTGCTTGCTGGCATTTGTATTTAAAAACTGTGGCATGTGGGAGTTAAACTCTTTTTTGATTTACTTTTTGTGTGATTTTTGTTTTTTGTTTTTTCTTGTTGTTGTTTTTTTATTTATTTTTTGGGAGGGGTTCATAATTATTCAAAAACCTTTCTGGTTGACTTATGTTGGTGCCTCTCTTCTTAAAAGCTCCCACTGTCTATGCTTCTCAGGCGTCTCTCGCCCCTCAGGACAGATCACCCAGACTGTGCACTAACACACACACGCGCGCGCACACACAAGCAGTATAGCGCACCAGCAGGTCTCTGCACGCCCCTCAATGGTCAGCCTGCAGAACTGCAGCGTGTTGATGGGTTTTCATGCTCCAGTTCCCTGGGATCAGTCAGAGCACCGCGGCCCCTTACGTTGAAGATGCAGCTCGTTGGTTTGACACAGTTAGATGGCCCGATTCCCAGGAAGCCAGGGGGTCTGAACCAAAAGCTGTATGATCCATGGGGGACAGAGGTCTAGAAGCAAAGGAATGCTGTTTTAAAAAATTAAAAAAGGTTTTATTTTATGTCATATAGAACTCTAGATATCCCAAACATGAAAAAAAATCAACACATTACTCCTACTGCTACTATAATAATAATAATAACAATAATATAATAATAATATTTTTTTCATAGGTACAGACTCTGATTTCAATAAAAAAGGTTTAAACTACACTTATGTGTTGACATTTTTCTTATCTTCTGGCCTTTCCAACGACTTTATGTCC
>JAVLVB010000680.1:3470338-3490352 GCA_032876305.1 Orestias chungarensis | reverse complement strand
TATATATATATATATATATATATATATATATATATATATATATATATATATATATATATATATATATATATATATATATATATATATATATATATATATATATATATATATATATATATATATATATATGTGTGTGTATCTTGTTATTATACCAACTATATATTATTTAATATTTTTTATTTAAAAAACAACAACCAAACCTTCAACTACTGTATAGTTAATAAATAAATGGTGAAAGTCTGAAAATTGGTGCTCTTACCCTCTTACCCCATACTAATGACACCTGCAATTCATTTTAAGGCCCAACATTACCATATTGTTACCATACCGTATCATTTCTTTTCAGATATGGAATTATTGTCTTTTATTCTGATTTCATGCTTTTATTAGAACTAGTTTTATTGTTGCAGTTCCATGTCTGGACTTATTACGTGCATGTACATTTCAGATCTTAAAAATCCTGGACCCGCACTAATGTACAGGAGGTTTTATGACAGTAGGAAGGGGAAATGGGAGACAGTCACTGTAAGGAGTCTTGAATTCTAGACAGACCTAATAAAGTTTTACAGAGCAGCAGTTACATTAAACATTTATGACGGATAAATACTGCAGCAGCTGGGACCGGACACAGAAAACACACACACACACACACACGAGCATGCTCATTAGTTAGGTCCCAAATTCCCCAGCACGCAAGCTTACATTATAACTTAAAAAAAGTCAGCTCTCATTCAAATGTGACTCAATACAAATTCTAGATGCTTTTATTTGCACAAAAATGTTAACATGGGAAATTATACAAATCCTCCTGTGGATACCGAGAATGGCAAAAGCAGCATTATTGCAATGTCAATAACAACTTTGCAGAGTGCAAAAACAGGAGACTAAAAGCAAATCAGAGTGAGTATAAACAACCATTAAAAGACAAAAAATAAAAAATCCTGATCAAATACTTATTATTTCATTTTGTTTTCAGAAAGGACTGAGGAAGTGCAAACTGCAAAGCTGAACTAGGAAAACTGCTTCCTCGTCCGGTTTATGCACACCAAGACCTGGTTTCTAGCATAGACTAAAGCAGCAAGTCTCGATGCAGTAACGTGAGTCTACAGTACATGCACACACGTAATCTCATGAAATCAGTAACAAATATATATCTAATGACACCCCTTGTGCTTTAAATACTGAAATAAATACAGTTCATTTAGTGTCTGTAGTCAACACCACAATCTCATGAGGCTATTACAGGATGTGCTGCGTGTTAAGTTATAAGGTGGAAGGACTCTGGTTCACACAGATGAGAACACAATCTGGAAACAACAGTTTTCAAAGATCATAAAATGTGATGTGGTTCAATGGTTTCTGGTGACAGAATTTCAAGTACAATAAAATCTTAAAATATTTACATGAAATGTACAACCTGAGTTTATAAAAATGTAACTCTGAATGATGTAAACAACTATTATGGTAGGTTAATTTATTCTTTTCTTGCAGTTTTAGTCTTTCAACTAAAGCCTCAAAGCTTTTTTTATTTGTGCTCCTAGGAGGAGAAAACCTCACACATTTTTTTAAATTCATGGATCAATGTCTTTTTTACTGTAAGCCCTCTACAAACCTGTCCTCGTTCTGCTTCTTTATCAGCACAAACAGCTGAATGCAAAATTTTTACACCCCACTAACTCAGAGAAGGGCTGTCATGAGGTATCAACGACAGCTAGGGGAGAATTTGTCTTCTATGTAGTTAAAAATGTGTTCTCATAGTAAAATATTTATATTCTTAGACTCAGAGGGGGTCTTTTTACTTTTACTGTTGACTCAAGCAAGGAGATTTTCATAGGCACTCTTATTTGTCTGGCGACATAATTGCCGTCGTTCGACCACAGCTCTTCAGGCTCAGTGCCTAAACGCCCGAAAGCCTGAAACCTTTGAACGCTGTGGGAAGCTAAAAATTCAAAAAACACTACGTTCATCCTCTTGTGTGACACAAACAGAGACAAGCCAGGGCTGAAGATGTCCTTAAACACTAGGCACTGGTGCTGCCTTCATGTTTGATCAGGACTAAACAAGGTTTTGTGATGAAAAACCCAATTTCTTAAGGGGAAAATATTGGATAAAATCTTTCTATAAAAGGCAAGAGTAACGTTTGACTTAGAAACAGGGTTCCCTACAGTAAAAAGGTGCAGTTCATTTTTCCTCCATTTTAACCAATTTCACATTTCATTGTTTCTCCGAGGGAAGATCCACCATGGGAACTTTTTCTGTGGGCGACAGTGGCGCCGGGTCTTGTGCCTCTGGCTGGCCGATGACCACGGCTTCGGGCGCCGGCGTAGGGGCGGGTTTGGCGGCGAATCCCTGCTCGATTTCGTCGAAGGTGCGTCCTTTCGTCTCGGGGACTCGCAGGTAGGTGAAGATGAAGAACAGGATGAGGAGGACCATAAAAATGAGGAAAACGTATGGGCCGCAGATTTCCTGAAAGAAGGAAATTTGGTTTGAAGCAAACATGTATGTTACACTACATAACCTTTATCACAAACTACAATGTATTTTTTGCTTGGATTTCATACTTTGGTCTCCTAACTCCTTCTCAATGTTCTCCTGTACTTAGGTCCATCCATCTTTTAAAAGGCTAACCAGCTTTCCTGATCTTGCTAAACCCGATAGCATGATTATTTAACATTACAGTGACTCACAACAGGGAGATGGCATGACCATGAGAGTCCATCATATGATTCCTGGCACTTCTCATTGTTTTATTTTATGGGTTTCTTCATGCAACACTACCATTAGTGGTAATTTCTTGTTTTGTTTTTTTCTTACTTTCTTTATTTCATATTACTTCATCTAAACTTTGGAACACTGCAGCTCCTCCAGAGTTACCTGGTCTCTACTTACTTATTACGTAACTTCCCAAATTGAATGCACAGAATTTTATTTGGTGTATTAGAGTACAGGGGGGTGGATGAGACAGACTTATAGGTTTTCATGTGAAAATTTTGAAAACTCTTCTTTTCTTTCCACTTAACTATACTTGCTACTTTGCCTTGACCTGTCTAAAAAAATCCAAATAAAATACACATAAAATACATAAAATAATGTCATAAGGTACGGAACATACCTCCAGTTTAGGGAAACCCAGTCCCACCAAGAAGTTGGCGGTCCAGTTGGAGCAGCCAGAGACTGCCATGGCTGCAGGTCGAGGCCCCTGAGAGAAGAGCTCGGCGACAATGAACCAAGGGATCGGACCCGGGCCCATCTCAAAGCTGGCGACGAACCCGAACACAGCCACTATAGCCAGGTAACTCAGAGACTGGTTGCTTTTCTGCAGGGGAAGAGGATTAAAGCTGCTTAGCGTTGAACTGTGACACAGAAGGCGAGAATGAACTCAGTGGACGTGTCCAGCTCACCACTAGCGACAGAGAGATGGTCATGAAGAGTGCAGAGACGGCCATTCCTGCCAGGCCGATAAGGTGCAGCGTCCTTCTTCCGGCCCTCTCAACGAGGAAAAGCTAAGCACAGAGAGCGAGATTGATCGATCAGCAGACGGCAAACAGGGAACGAGAACCGAATCTGTCCGGCACCAGTGTGGACGCTTACAGAGACGACGGTGAAGACAGTGTTTACCACCCCGGCTCCGATGGTGGCGTAGATGGGCTCGGTGACACCGGCAGTTTGGAATATTCCTGTAGAGTAGTAGAAAACCTACAAAAGGGATAAAGGTTTGTTATTGTTGAGTAGTTTTTGTTTAAATTAATTAAACAATTAAGGATAGATTAGCAAATTGTAAACCTCCTCTATTGTTTATAAGCCCCGTATGTATAGCATGGGCTACATTTGTGGGCATAAACGGTTTCGTCGGTCACAAACCAATTATCTAATGATCTGAATATTTATGCTTACTATACTTTACTGGCGTCCTAAATACCAAAATTTAATATTTCATGGCCTATATTCAATTTTAACTGTCATGGTTATCATTTAATTTTCATAATACTTAATAAATTGAGGCAGTAAGACGTTTTTTTTTTTTTTACTTTAACTTATGAAGAGCAATGCACATCTGCCTCACAGCATGTTTATTATTAACATGTGGTGAGAAACTATGATCAACTTACATACATTACAGAAAAACAAAAAGGTTAAGTTGCTGTTTAAACTGAATCACAAGTTTAAGTAATTTTATAGATTGTGAAGCAGTTGGACAAATTTAAGCGATTAATATCCAGAAGTATAGTTTAAGTGTTTTCATTAAGCTTCAAGCATCGCAGTAAGTCCTCGTGTTTTGGTTGGCTTTTCGTGCTCCTAAGAGAATGAATGTTTTTTTTCTTAGGCTAAACTGTCCATTATGTTCTGCAGGGAGACCCACTGGGGATTTGAGTTTCCCCGTTGCTCGCCGCTAAAAACAAGCTTTATTAGACGTAAACGTGTAGATTAGAAATGTTTTGTGATGTTGCAAGGGACTTAAGAGGTGTTAATACTCTTGATTTAAACCCAAATGTTTTTGTCTGATTCGTTGTTTCCGGGAAACTGTGGATGCGAGCAACTTTCGAAGTGCTTCCATAAGGATATTTGTTGGCCCTGCATTATGGTTAAGAGTGTAAGCTGCTTTTTAACACGGTGTCAATAAAGTTAATGTGCTTGTTGGAGTTCGATCAATGTTGCAATCGTTGGCTGCGGAGGGATTGCCACGACAGACACGACAGCTAATGATGAAGCTAGACGGTCTTGTTGCATGACCCTGTTGTCAGAATCTTTTTAATAAATCGCTTGAGTTGACGGCACTTATACAGTCGCTGGAGGCATCTCAGTGCTTGTCAGAAAATGTTTAAGTCTGGCTGAGTGAGTGTTTCTGCTTGAGCCTATAGATTTACGTTGAGCCACATGTGTTCCATACTCACAGCATTGATACCAGACAGCTGCTGCGAGAGCTGCAGGATGATTGCGATTATAATCGGCTGGCGGTAATTTGGCGACCGGAACAGTTCGAGTATGGTCACTTTCTTCTCCATGGCCATCTTCATGCCCTCCTCTTTCATCTCCTGAATGTCATCATCCACGTCTTCACTGCCGCGCAGACGCTCAAGAGCTGCAGCCATGAGCACAGAAAGTCAGTGTGGAAACACAGGAAGTGAAAGGTGGCTGTCGCTATCATTTAAAAACGAAAAAAAATCAAAAGATCAGCATTAAACAAGCAGAGTAAAAAACAGACCTTTCCTTGCCTCCTCTTCCTTGTGGAGGACAATGAGGAGGTAGCGAGGGCTTTCAGGGCAGAAAGGAAGCATGATGCTCTGCAGCACTGCGGGAAGGATGGTGAGAGCGAGCATCACAGGCCACAGCTCGTCTGACCCCAACAGAGACTCCAGACCGAAGATCTGAATCAAAGGGAGGAAGAAATGAAGCAAATAAAGTCATTTAAAATAATTAATCAACTTATGCACTAATTATTTAGTCAAATTCAAACACAACAGGGAAAATAGGCTCAATGCTTTAAAGATAGTATGGAGGATTTGTCATGTCATTCAGGTAAGTTGAAAGAGCTTTCCTACACATTTAACCGATCACAATATAGCCTACAGGTTTATTACTTACCTTTAATGCAAAGGCAAGGCAAATGTATTTGTAAAGCCCGTTTTAAGTTAAGACAACTTAAAGTGCTTTAAATTAGGATTGTAAGTAAGTTACAAAATGAAGAATAAACATGAGGTTTAAAAGGCATATTGTTCACCACAATGTTTTCTGCTCCTATCGTCCAAGAGCCTCAAATATACAATTTTGTCACATACTTATTATTTATTATCTTATTCCTTGAAGCCACGTTAATTTAGTTTGAATAGGAACATCTTTACTAACTACCTAAATTTAAAACAAAGATCTAACGAATTCCTAAAATGCGAAACATGAAAAGGACATTAAAATGTACCAATAAGAATGAAAATGACAGTTTAAAAGCCTAATGTAAGAACAATGGCTGGTTAAGGTAAAAACTGCTGGCATATGCAGAGTTAAAAACAAAGTATGTTTTTTTTAACCGGAATGTAAAATTTGTCAGAGTATAGTTGAACATATTTGTATTGCATGATTGTGAAGTTGAAAAAAAAATAAAAGATGATTTTGAACATTTCAAGTTAATTCTAATAATCGTAAAAAATATTAAATGAATCCATTTGCTTACAGGAGACATAAACTAATACTAAATATCGGTATGAATACACCATCATTATTGTTAAATATGTTGTAGGCACTATTTTGATGTGAGTATTTAGAATGGTATTAACATAGTCAAGCTATTGTCTTCCTAACTAGTGACAAAAGTTGGCAATACAGAGTAGAACCATAGAGAACCATTAAAGTAAGGCAACAGGCATACTTGTGCCACCAGGATGCCAATCACCACACCCAGCTGGTGCAGCGTGCCGAAGGCTCCTCGGACTGCGGTGGGAGAGATCTCGCCCACGTACATCGGGGTCAGTCCGGTGCAGAGGCCGCAGAAGACGCCGATGATCAGCCGACCGATGATGACCATCTCGTAAGAACGACTCAAGGACGACAGTCCCATCAGAACACCGCCTACCACAGCCAGCACGTTCGCGATCAGCATCGATTTCCGCCTGGTGATTGTAGACAGAAACAGAGTCGCAAGCTTAAATAAATGGGAGTTTTTTAAAAGCAGATTGATGTCTTGTGAACTACACTTGGGTTGCAATAAATTATAATGCCACTAATAAGTTGATTTATTTTAGTTATTCAAATGGGGAAAAAGGAAATTCTTTCTAATGAAATTCTGTAGATTTATTATGCAGATATAAAAGTATTATGATGGCTCAGAAAAACAAAAACAATTATACAAAAGACCAAATCAAAACACTAATACTGTCTTATACAGCATACGGACTAAGTACTCAGTTATTCCACCAGACTCCAACACATTCATTTCTAAGTGAAATGCAAAATGTACTTTCTTCTGAAAAGATTACTTTATCCCACTGAGAAACAGAACAGTGCTGTTTACAGTACAACCTTTTCTACCACTAAGATACTTCGGTACAGCACTCTCAGTCAGCTTCTTGAGCAATGCTGGTTTATTGGTGACCTTTTATGTGAAGGGTTGCTGCTGGACAACTGTCAAGTCATCATAGAAACTACAGCATATACGTTTTCAAGTAAAAATACTTTTGAATGGTTTGTATGTGAAAATTAAACAGTGTTTTATTCCCCTGGGTCTTAATGACCTGAATAGGAAACAAACACTTACATTTACACCCTGTATATCATAAATTCATATAATAATATATAAACAAATATATGACTTTACATAATATTAAATGTGTTAAGCTGCACCAATAGATACACTTTATTCTGTAAAAAAAAAAAAAGGTCACATCCACTAACCTGCCAAACTTGTTGACAATGGTTCCAACAGAGAACGACCCGATCATGCCGCCCACGCTGAAGATGGCCACAGCAAAGCTCCACACCATGGTGGTGGCTCCGGGGGAGAAAGGCTCTCCATAGCGCTCACTGGATACATTCTGGAAAAAAACTCGCAATTTCTGGAGGAAAAAGAAAGAAAATAAGAGACAATTTCCGTTTTAGCGAACAGAAGTTTTAATAATGTCCACATGGAGGCACAGTAGACCTCAGCATCACTAAAATGACAGCATTTGATTAAAACACATAGACAATGTTTGGTACCACAGTTCATGTGTGGATCTCAGTGACCCAAGTAGCACAGCTGTTATTAAATAAAGCACAAAAGTATTTGTACACATGTATAAACACACACACCTGCTCGGGTGCGTTGATGACTCCCGTGTTGTATCCAA
This sequence comes from Orestias chungarensis, assembly GCA_032876305.1. Taxonomy (NCBI): domain Eukaryota; kingdom Metazoa; phylum Chordata; class Actinopteri; order Cyprinodontiformes; family Cyprinodontidae; genus Orestias; species Orestias chungarensis. The sequence goes on along the minus strand of JAVLVB010000680.1, from coordinate 3,482,535 downwards.
ACTGCAGCGAGCCTATCACTGCTGTTGAGACACAGTAAAGAAGATAGGGGGTCACCCTCTTCTTGGGCTGTTGGGACAGAATAAGACAGAGCGTCATGAAAGGCCTGCCACAGCAAGCAGACGGAGCTGGTGTACAAATGGCTCCCTGGGCTTGAATGCTGGACGTGTCCAGTTCCAGGCTAAAAACAAAGCGTTGCTTGTTCACACGAGCGCTGGTAATTATACACAATGAGGCTTTTCTGTAAATTCTCTCCCTGTTGTTTTCAGATCAGCACAAAAGGAGCTAAAGAGGTGCTGAGAACATAAAGCTGTTCGGTGAATGTTCTCTCCTGCTGGTTCAAGTATTAAAGTGGGCTAAGCCTTTAATAACGGGAAAATTAATAACACGCACAAATCTTTAATATCAGACTAAATAAACGCACACCCAGATCAACCTGACACACCAACACGTGCCAAAGTCTTTTAATTGCTCAAAGTATCCAAAGTGCTCTTAAGCTCAAGGCAACGGATGCTCTTCTTCAGGATAATCAGCAAGAGACTCGAACTCTTCTTCCCATGAATTACAGAAACTTGTCCTGGTCCTGAAGACTCAAAGCACAAATTCCGTGGGTAACTTTCTAATCACTCCACAGAACGTTTTACTGAAGGTCTTGAAGGTTGATAATCATATCAGATGGACGTTTGTGTTCTTTTTGGTGGGTTTTTTTTAAACTATTGATAACATTTTTTCCCAAGTTTCTTCTTTAATGATTCCTGAGAGCATATCAGGCCTGTTGTGCTTCAGAAGTTCTCCTGGGATCTTTTGTGATCTCCTGGCTGAGGTATCTATGAGTTTGAGTAATTTTGATAGGCCGGCCAGTCCTGGGAAGGTTTATAACTTTTACATGTTTATCAATGTTCCATTTGCAAATAACTTTCTCACTTTGCTCCACTAAACGCCTCAGTAATTGATCTTTAATTGATTTTTTTGTTAAGCTGAGCAAGTTTCTTGTTGAAATTATCTAGATGAAGGCAGAATGTGTTGCTTTTTTAAAACATTTAAGCCTACTTCCTGATGCTTTGTGGAGGCAAACGCTCCAGAAAGTTTCACTCTGACAACTGACAGCGCAACCACACAGGCCTTTCAAATCACCAAATCACTGCATGTCTCATGGGCAGCGGCTCGAGTCTAACAGAAAATGTTTGCGGTCCAAAACTGCCTTATTAACAGATAAGCCACCCACCCAAAAAAAAAAAGGCTGAATCATTGTTTACATTGTTTTCTTTAATTGGTTCCCATGCTCACATCAAGAACCCTTTCAGAAACAAACTGACCAAAATGAGCACAGAAACGTCCCCTCTGCCTTTCATCATATCTCTTTTGGTGCAGATTACATAAATCAGCCCTCAGACATGATCAAAGTTAACTCCCGATGTTATTCAGAACAATCTGGCCCAAAGTAAGGATCAGAAAGTTTTCAGAAAAAGACAGCCAGTTCTTAGATGTAGTCAGCCATTTATCTTTTCTGGTGGTTTTGTTTCTATTACACTAAGAGAAACGCTTCAGTTCCTCTCTGACTGTAAAAGGACTTAACAGTAATGTTAAGTTTGCAACTGCCAGCATCAGAGTGAGACAGCGAAAAAACAAGAAGTCCTGAATTTTTTTTAAAATATAATGACAAATCCCATCAAGAGCAGATACATATTGCCTGCAGGAAGAACTGTCTGATAATCCAGACAACATTACCTTTAAAATTACTCTTAGTAAGGCGTGCAACTCCAAAAGAGGGAGCGTTGCTGTGCATGCAGCTGCAACATCATATGATCATTCCATGGCTGGTTTGGTGGGTTGTAGCGACACGTTTCTAGGCTTGCAGTTGCACAGACATATAGTCGTCGGAGTACCTCGGTGTGTTTCTTAATGCATGTCAGGAAGATTACCGACAAGCATGTGACGCTTCACAACATCTGAATTACATGCAACGTTGAATTATCGGGTCAAAAACAAATCCATTCAGTAATATGTTGAGGTCATTATGTGATTTGCTTCATTTCCTGTTACGAGACGTAAAACCTAAGGTGTTATAAAACTAAACTCCGTCTGTAAACCCCTTCTGTGCTAGGCTCTACTTCCATAATCATGTCATCTTGCAATTAGTTTCCCTGTTACAGATGAAGCAAGAAAATAATTCTTAAGTAACATCCACAAATGAAGCAAGTGCTTACAAAAGACAGACCGCAGCAAATGTCTGCAATGGTGCACTTCTTCACTAAGAAACCCTTTTACGAGAATTTGTAACTTTAAAACCTACGTTTAGACACATCCTGTCTCCTTCTGCTGAACAGTCTTGGGTGCAACTGACGCGTTTGTAGCAAAACGTTAGCTCGCGACAAATAACAAAAAACAGAACGTTTTTTAAATGAGATACATGGAGCGGAACACAAGGAAGCTCGCTCACAAGAAAGACACATTTGGTTAAAGTGTCCAACAAGTAAAATCATGGGCAGTAAGAGTGCAGCAAAATAAACAAAATACAACCCATCACGCTTTTCTATTGAGTGCAAATACTGTGTGCAGCTTATTGAGGATGGCTATTAAAGTAGGTAGCACGACTTACCGGGCAGCTAAGATCGGCATGTTATACTTTTGCAACTCCAGAAACAGCCAAATACCACCCAGGATTGATATGCTGCACAATGAGCACATTGAAAGCTGCTTAATTGTGTGTGAAGTGGCTGTTATGCAATTCACGTGTAGGTAAGTCTAGAGTCAACAGCCAAGCTAAGCCTGCATGTCTGACCCTGGTGTTGAAGTCTGATTGAGTTGGAAGTGTTTGTGATTTAATCAAACTGGGTTCAAAGTATCTGAAGAGAGCTGCAACAATCAAGGTGGTATGTGTGCATCAGTCGAAATAACCGTTTAAGTGATACCATCTAGATAATGTAACACATTTTTGTTTATTTATCTTTTTTTTGCAGAAATATCATGCATGCTGAATAATAAACACATTTTAGCGATAATAGCACTCTTAAAATTAGCAATAGTTCCCATATTTCATATTATGGCTCTTTTTTGTCACAGCTGAATCCCACTTTTCTGTTCAATTGAATGCAAGAAACTAAAGGACACACAAGTCCCGACCTGCCCGTTAACAATCCTATCATACTTTTTTTTTCCTTCTTCTTTTTTTTCTATCCTTTCTTAGTCACGTCCTGAAGTGCTAAACTCTCATCCGGAGCTCCTGAGTGGAAAAATACAGGAGTACTGGAACCTGGAGCTCAATAAGCATCCATTACAATGTAACTAATGTGGTCTACTGTTAAGAAAACAGGACATGGTTTCAGTTTTCGAGAGAGAATGTTAGTTCTGGTGTATCACATGTAAGAATAATGTTTTTATGGTTTTTCAATTTTTTCTTACCCTGTTGTCCTCCAGCTGCTGCATCCTGATCTTTGATGTGAGGATGAAACTTCTTGGACGCTTTATGGTTGAGCCTCTTGTTTGATGTCTGTAGTCCCCTTAATATTTCTTTATTTTTCTCTGAAAGATGTCACCAGGAAAACCTGAAAACAAGCAAATCCTAATAAATAAATAAAAAAAAAACAATATTTAAAGTCCTCTTTATAATAGCCTCTGAAGAACAGAGAAAAACAGAGAAAGAAAAGCTTTAAACATATAACAACACACCGGAACAACAGGGATGCCTGAGCTTTGAATAAAGTCAGCCAGATAGCAAAACTCCTCCTTTCTCTTCCGTAATCTCTCTCCTCTTTTGTCCGGTTTGTAAACTCATTTCAAGCCACATTTCAAATCGACTTTTTTTTTTATCTAGATTAACCCATTTAACCAATAAGATTTTGTCCTTCTAAGAAAAATATGAAATATTCACTATGTGTTGTTAGACAAAAATGATCAAAAGACAAGATCAAATACATCATTTGATAGAAAACATATAAATTAATAGAAATGGTTGTTAATTTAAAGGATCAATTACCTTTAAAGTAAAGTTTTTCCCCCCTTTTTTGTGTCTTCAATAAAGAAATCCTCCCCACATGTGTGATTGCTCGGGTGTGTAAGTCTACCTTCCTGTCTTGACTTGATACAGCACCGCTTCTTGATCGCGTTTCTGTCTCTTACTCATAGTGAGGAAAAAAAAAAAAAGAGCGTCTTAAATAGTCGACGCATCTGAGCCGTAATGTCTGACATAGCGGCGCAGACGCGCTTCCGCTCACCCGCAGAAGTGGAGACGTGCTCCGGCGAACGTAGGCGCGCTCGGACCTTTTGAGAACCCGGAGTTTGGGTGTGGAGATAAAAGGCTGCCGGGTGAATTGAGGCTCTGTGCGACTGCTGGTGGCCCAGCGAGGGCTGCTGCAGACAAAGGCTCAGAAACAAAGACTGCTCATGTAGAAATCATGGGACCTGCTCGGTGGGTGGCCAAAGACCCCCTCAAATTCCTAACCTACCATAATCTTTACAGTTTGAGACTTTTTTTTTTAGGGGACTTTAGCAAATTCTCCATGATTTAAAAAAATGGTTTAAGACCCCTTTCCCCCCTCTACATGCCTTAACTAATCGTCTCCTGTCTGACGATGCATCTAAATTAATGAGCGTAATATCCAGTTAGGCCCAAATCTAAAGTTTGAACATGCCAGAAATTTATATCTAATGCAGAATAAATACATTTTAAACAAACCAAAGAGTGTTGCACAAGAGATGTGGAGATAAGCGTTCTGACAGAGTCAAGCGGATGGAGGGATTTGTGACAAAAGGTGCAAGATAAACACTTGGTGCTAATGATGCAATCATTGAAGGCTTGTCCAGAGCTCTGCCTTGGATGAGCCCAAAACATTTGCCGATTATCGTGTTTCTTTGATTACTTTGGTGCCTTTAATATAATTTAGACTAACATGAGTTCTCTGGTTTTGGATTGGTGCTTTTTTCTGTTTTGTACATTGCAATTTTAAATCAACTGGTAATCCACAAAATATCTGGCCCCAGTAATCTGGGCTTTTGACTTTGCTGTTCACCATCTTTATACATAACTTGTACTCATGTGAAAGCCACAAAACTTTTAACTTGTTTTAATATTGATTTTTGGGATAAACCTAATCAGAAAAGTTTGTAAAAGAGCTAAGGTTCGGTCTGGTTGAATGGAGAGAATGTTAACATCAAGTATATTTCACGGATTCCCATTTAAATGTAAGCTTTGACTTGATCTAAACCATTCTACTATAGCTCTGGTTTTTCGTGTAAGATTCTAATCTTGCTGGAAGGTGAGATTCCACATCTGTCTCAACTCCCTTGCAGCTTCTTTTCATCCAAAATTAACTGCATTTAGCTTTGTTTCACTTTCCATCAGTTCTGGACAGTCAACCCTGTTTCTGTTGAAACAGAGAAGAGTCCTGACAGCATGAAACCTTGGTGATGATAAGGTTTTACAGTTGGGTTGCTATGTTTTTGGGGTGAAATGCAGCCTTATTTTTATTACACACAGCGTTGCACATGTAATTTAGACAGCACACCTTCGTCCACATGTTTGCAACAATTCCTGAAAGCCCAGATTTGTGGAGTGCATCCGATGCTCCTCATAGGCTTTTTGACTCATTCGTTAAATGATGCTCTCCTTGCCTGACTTGTCAGTTTAGGTAGAGAGGTAGATTTGCTGTTGTGTCCCACCGTTTCCTGTCTGTACTCAATGACTTCAACTGTTTTCTATTAGATGTTAAAATGTTGGGACATTATTTTAGAACCTGATCTCTTAAACCCTAGAACAGTTTTAGGACTTCTTTTTCTAATGCCCCCTAACCCTTTAAGGCCAGAAGTAGAACAGCTATATTCATAATGAGGTTAAATTTCACTCTAATGTACTCTTTTAACTATTAGGTGACTTTTGAAGGCCATTGCTTCCACTTAATTGTATTTGGGAGAGCTGCCTTGAACTATGTTCATCTTACTGATCTTAAAGTTAATTTTCCTTTGAACACAGTTTCCACTATATTGCTACCGTATGTTGTGTTATTTATTGGATCAACGGCTACAACAATTTAGCTTTCAATCATTATCGACAAAAACATCTATATTTAAGGTTTACAAAATGGTAGTTGCTATGATGTATAGTTTGGCACTAATAAACACACAGGAGGTGGGAAAATCGATGGTTTTCGTTTGAAATGACTAAAATGGACGTGATCAGAAATGAGTAACCAAAGTGAAAGCACAGTGTAGGCAGTCTATCCAAAAGTAGACAAGGTTGATAAAAAGGTAATGGTAGTGGACATAGAGCAGTCAGGAAAAAAGTTACAAAAATAAGACTACAGAGGAGGTTTGTGGATATATGTGAAGGAAGTTATGACTAAAGAATCTGATCAGAACAATTTCAATTAAAAGCAGAGGATCTACTTTGGCCACCAACCCTAAATAGTCAGCTTTTGAAACAAGAATGAAATTTCTATACAAAAGTAATTGTGGGAAAAAGAAAAACAAAAGAAAAAACGTCAAAATATGAATAGGTCACCAAACCACTGGGATTAAAGTTTTATATGAATGACTTCAGGTTAACTAAACAGAGACTGTTGGACTATTGGTAATTTCTAAAACAGCTGCTGATACACAAACAGAAGTAAAAACCGCCTCAAAACAAGCAGCATTTGGAAAGCTATAGAAATCAACAACAACGCTTGGGTCGTTTTCTGAGTAAAACTATAAAGATCGATGCATTCATGAATTCAAAGTAATGCCCCTCAGCCGTAAGGCAAGGAAGTCAAGAGTCTGTTGGCACTAAAATCAGACGCTTAAAGCTGGTGTTTGTCAGCGGAAGGAGGGGGCTCAAAGTTGAGTTATGAGTTATGATCTGAGCAACTCAAAAAAGCAGCTGGCAGCCATAGCGGGTGGGCATGAACTGGACATCTATTGTTGTTCTGACTGGAACGTCAGCAGTTCAGCTGATTTTAAGATTTTAAAGGAGACTAGACATTTGTAAAAATGGGAAACGGGCAAAAACTCACCACATGATCATTCAAACAATTTATCAGAGGTTAGAGCTTCTGTGATCACATCAGAAATTAAAGACATATTTATTCTCATCTAATCATTTTAAGGCTTTTTATTTCTTTTTGCTAACTTGGTTTAAAATCCTCTTTCTTTCCTTACATTTCCCTAGAAACCATAATCAACATAAGAAGCCATAGGTTTTTAGTACCAAGGAGTGTGAAAGAAAGGGAGGATCAAACAGCAATAAACAAGAGAGTAAAGCTGAGAGGCGAGCTGTAGATGAGGAGGAGGGTCCAGCATCGGACGGACCTTCCTGCTGGTCCTTAGATGACCAGACAATGATCACAGCATGGCTGTCGGTCAAGGTCCACACTCAAATGACTGCTTAGGTCTTGTGTAAGCTGGGAAATAAACTTCCTGCTGCAGAAACACAGTTTGGATGATATACAGTAGTAAGGCAAAGACTCTGAGGCCGATTGCACTTGGGTGTTTTCTCAAGCCGGCACAGGATTGCAAAAAATTGTGATTCATTGAGGTCTTAAAAGCATTTTTGATAGGGGTCAATAAAAAAGCAGGGATGTGGGAATCTGTCAGCTTCACAAGAGGAATTGAACAGTTTTACCTTTGCTTTTTTTATTAATAAGTTGATGCACATTCTTATGGATAGACTAAATCTATGCCTTAATAACCCTTGCATGGTCTGACACTTGGTATTTAACACACCTCAGCTCATGCCCACAAGGAGAGCCTTTGTAGCATCCAAAGATTTTGAGTCATTTTATATAATCTACTAAGAATAATATCTACCTTCTTGAAATTCCTCAGGATTTCAATGGTTTGATGAGAGGTCACACACAACGAACAGTTCAACACGAAGGATCAGCACAAGGTTCTTTAAGCGATGTGCTTGGAAAGACTGAAGTTGTAAATATAGTGACTAATTGGAAACCGATGCTCGGTTGCAAGCTGAAAACATGGTGCCGTAATAGGCCGCCTCCCAGGACAATGAGTTCACTCATTAAATCTGCTTGTTTGGTGGGTATTAAACTAGTTACATTTACTTGAGTAACTTTTTGGGGGGGGGAAAATACTTCTTGGAGTACGATAGTAGACTTTTTTTTATATCACTAATAATATTACAAAGAATGGCTACTCTTACTTGAGTAAGATGATCTGCTGACTGTGAGTGCCTTCCCTGAGATCCAAGCTTGTTTTAACCAAAAATGCACGAGACATTTTACACTGAAGCGAGACTTCTCGTTTGGTGGTGAAGCTTTGGTACTTTTATTTCTGTCTGATCCTGCTGAGGCATTTAAAGATCAACTGAATATAGAGTAAAGAGTAGATCTTTTCGATAGAAGTACCTTCTAACATAATTTCTAAATTTAATGTATTAATTCCAAAGACAAATCAAATCGTGCAACTCATATGGTCCACGCTTATTCAAATAGTTATTGTAGATGTGGATGGCTGTGGGTACGGATCTTCTGTAGCGGTCTCTAAAACCACGAATAAGCCTCTGACTGTACAAAATCTATTATTTAAAAGTAGTTTAATGAAGAGGATGTTCTGGGTTGCCTATAATCTTTGACCTTTTCTGGTGAATCGTTGTTTGCACTATAAGCTCAACATTTGTTCCCAGGTGATAACTATCCGTCCTTTTTAGGTTTTTGAGCCTTTTTAAGTCCTTTTTAGTCCTGATGCTGCTGCATCAACAGGTGATAGCAAAAGGAATCATTTTATGAAAGAAGTATCTCGCTGCAAACCTTAAAGGATCCAAGCCTCTCCCATCTACTACCAATATTAATTTAATTGGTTTTAAATAGAAAACGTGTTTTTTCAAAAATATTTCTTTTGTTTGTTATAATGCTATTTGTCTTAAAAAAATAAAATAAAATAACAGAATTTGGAAAAAACTTTTTTTTGCCTGATGACGTGATCGCCAGATGAGTAACGAAGCATCAGATGTTCTGGTCCATCATTCAATTCTTTGGTAACATTTTTACCAATTACTATTTTACCCTCATTTAAGCAATTTCTTGGATGAAACTGATTTTTACTTTTACCTGAGTGGCAGTACTATGTGATGAGTACCATTTTTAGGTGCTCTATCCCCCTCTGAGCAGAGCTCACCCACTTTGAGCAGTCATTAACTACGGTACATCCAGATCTCCTTGCTCGGGAGCTGCATATACAGATCTTCATCAAATGGGTTTCTGTATACGAGCAGTTTGCAGATGCATTATTCTTTTTACATTAGTGTCGCACACCACTGCACAAAGACATTTCCATTGGGACACACCTCGTTGAGATCAATGTGGAAGAGCTGATAGAAAACCTTTGGAAGACCTGAAGCTGTTTGGCTTCAAAGTAAGGGACATATAGAATATATGCAAAACAAAAGTTAAAATAATGCAAAAACGTTTAAAATTTCGGAAACTCAAACCTTATGTCAGACATCCATAACGGTTTTTGTATTGACATTCAAGTGGCTCATAAAAGAATTACAATGTTGGTCAATAACTAAATGGCCAATTCCGTCACGAAAATCATAAAATGCAATAATGTATTTCTACCAGAAGTAGTTAAAATCAAGTCTACATAATAGCCCTCTTGTTTGTTCCCGTCCAATCAAAACAAAGGCAGCCATACCACTATACCCTGTGTGGTTGTTTCTCACACTTCCACTCAGTATTTAGGTTTTTCCGAAGACTTACTTGTGACTTCCAGATACTCCTGTTTTTTAAAGAAATATGAAAACGTATAAACCACTTGCACATTACTCTCTTTAAATATTATTTAAGGAATACAGTCAACATCAGGGACATGGATTGTCCCAATCGGCAGTGGAAAAAAGTGGCAGTGACTATGAATTTATGTCACGAAACTCGTTTCTCATTATTATTTTGAAAGATCTTTCTGAACTTCTGTGGAAGTCAGTTTTGTCATCCTGACAGGAAACCCTCCCACTCACATAAAAATAGGAACAAAAGGCAACAACTTGCTTAATTAATGTCTGATGTTTTGAGCTCAGTCTGTGATTAGAAACTGAATATTTGGGTCTGAAGAGATATCTCCTCTGTCCTGACATTATCAGCCTCATCCTCGACTGAATTTCTCCTTCAAAGATCTTAGCGGGGAAATTTTATATAATTATCTCCAACGCGGATGCTCAGAAGCCACAGGAAGAGAAAAGCAACAGACAGGAAAGAAAGATAAAAGTTGCCAAGCCTCTGTGTCAGACCTTTTGAAAAGACGTTTCATGACATTTAATCATTTCCGGCAGTTGTGACAGCATGACCAGGTTTCGTTTTCACCTTAAACTTTGCTAAGATTCTTGACATTTTTGCAATGCCAAAAGTGCTCATTAGTAAAGTGCCTTGAAACAGCATTCATGTGCTTTTTTATAAATTAAAACCACATCAGCATATTTCGTTTTTTAGGTTTTATGGGATAGATTAATGGCAGTGCTTACTTGTTGATATATCATTTTCGAATGGTTGATGTCACATTTACATTCAGCACATCCTGTCTCATCCTCATCTCAAAAAACTTCACATGTATTAGAGATGCAAGTCTATGTGTGTTGTAAATAAAGCATTCTTGCCACACATCCACCGATACTATTAGCTCTGGGTGTAGCCATTGCGTTGTAGCTTCGCCTGTGTGTTCAGTGTTTCCAACCTAGAACGACTGATTGGTAATTGATTGATTGTCCTCACAGGGTAGTCAGTGTCGTCACACAGCTACATATTGGACTCATCTGATCTTCCCTCCGCATGCTTCATGTATCCCCTACATGTGTTGTGAAACAATTTATCATAATATTTAAACAATTGCCTTCTCCTTGCATTTGTTTCAGAAAGCCCACACCTTTGGGCTATGTGCCTGCTACTTTCCCCTGATCGTTCTACCAGAGTAAAGAATGTCTGCACCTCATCCAGAGCTAGCATGGCCTTTGAGCTTCTTCTCTCATTATTGCTGTATTTCCTGAGAGGGACGGTCAATTATATTCTTATTATTTGCTGATCATTTTCTGGATTATTTCAAAAGCTAACTCTGTATTAAGCTTCCGGTCAGCTCTGTTCCTTATTTTCTCACGATGCTGTTTGTATGATGATCTCAGACAGGTTTATTTAGGGGGTGACAGTCATTCAAGACTTTTCAGATTTTATTTTTTATAAAGCTTTAAAAAAAACTTACAAGTTCTATTTCCATTTTCCTGCTACATGATCAAGTTCAGTGAAACAAATGTAAGAGTGCAGATTTTGTAACCATTTGTTTTTATTTTACCTTTATTACTTTGTACTTTGGAGCAACAGTTCTTTGTAAATATTTCATACAAATACATATTTCCTTGACTTTTCACCTACTAAATACTCCTAGACTGTATTTGATTTGTTTGATTAAAAACATTTTGTCATCTGGATCTTACTCATTACAAATAGCCATGACATATAACTTTACTTATCTGCACCCTGCTCAACAGTGCCACCTTCTGTCTGTAGTCTGCATAGACCCTTGAGGGAAGTCTTAACAGAACCATTGGGGAAATTTACAGTTGTAAGAATGTGAAATATTACACATTCATGATTTAGCTGTTATGTTTTCCCTGTTTAATTCATACAGGGCCAAATTGTGCTTCCACACAATCCTCTGATAAAGCACGTAAGGTCTGTAGTTTCCAGACTTGAATCAATCTGGGTGTTACATTAAATCTGGGTGAGGCAATCAGCAGTCAGGTTTGTTAATCCATATGAAGCTATGATTCAAGGCAATAAACACTAAACAGATTTCTCAGTCTGTAATTGTTCGATAACAAGAAATCTATATTTTTCATATCAAATCAGCAAAGGAAGAAAAACAACACAAATAAAAATCTAAAGATCTTCAGGATTGTGTAGAATTGTTTAAAATCTGATCAAGACTTTAACGCCTTAATTGGTAAATACATTTCTTATTCAAAGACACTGATTCACAAGATTTCCACTGTTTTGCCTTGATGAGAATGAACAAACCGCTGAAAGTAATATTTGGGAGAGTTGAGGAAGGTGGTTGATGGTTGTCTCTTCACTTTTTATTTTTATTTTTTGCTTTGTCTTAAATAGCCTTTTATGTCCCTGATCACAGAGCGTCCCCATGTGTCCATGTGGGGAAGTAAAACTAAACGAGCAGCCATCATCGCTACAGTGGTCTGCCTGTGTATATATATATATATATATATATA
>JAVLVB010000680.1:3459997-3470238 GCA_032876305.1 Orestias chungarensis | reverse complement strand
ATATGTATGTATGTATATATATATATATATATATATATGTTATATACATCTATATATGTATACATCTGCAAGCCTTACTTTGCTTTTCAGATTAAATTATTTAAGTCTTATTTAAGTACTTTTTACAATATTTATTGACACAAAACAAGGAGCTGAACATATATGTCTAATTTCAAATGTTTAATGTTCTTGCATTTATTGAGTAAAAGTAGGATGTCATGTAAAGAGAAGAACTTAAGTAAAAAAACAAACAAAAAAAACATCACAACTTTGCATGCTCTCAAGTGACTGGCCAGAAAAAAAGACAAACAACAAAAACGGAGGAAAGCTTGATTTTCATTTTTATGTTTCCCATCTGAACTCAACCATCTCAAATTATTTAAACAACTGTATTTAAATCTGAACACATTTAATAACTGAAGATTTTTAGACAATCACTTCTTTTTCTTTTTTTTGCTTTCAGTGAGAGAAGTGAGCTCTTGCTTACCCTGCCAGAAGTTGAAACCTGGGCTTGAATGGTGTCAGAGCCATTCTCATGCATGTGTGGAACTGCTCATATGTGAGCCTGGAACGATATTTAGTTTTTATAATGTTCATTGTGTAGAAAGCTGTATGTGGAGCCAAACATAGTCAAGATCTGCAGGGCTACTTTCCTCAGAGCTGGGAAAGCTATATCGGGAACCATTTGGAGCAAAAAAAGTGGAAGGATCAGTTCTAACAGACTGTTCCTTTAGGGCCAAATCTGCTTGGAGGTCAACTAACTGCATCTGTAGATGCCCAGCATTTACCCACTTGAAATGCTGTGTAACTTCCTTTGAGAAAGCCCTGACATCAGTGATAAGAAAGGGGTTCTGAATGAACATGGTAAGCTGCTTACTGAAGCTGTCAAAACGATTGCTGAAGTTTACAAAGACCTTCTCAATAAAGCCAACAAAAGAAGATATATCTCGCTGTCCCTGAACCTGTTCCTGCACTGCTGGAAAGTGGACACAGTCTTCCTGCAGGTCTTCCTTCAACATCTCAAGTTTCCTCTGAAAGGCACGGTCATTAGTTCACAGATTGAATTGTCCTTGCCCTGTAGCCTCAAGTTCAGTTCATTTAGATGTGAAGTTATGTCAACCAGAAAGGCTACATTGTCTTGCTCTTTCTCATTTTCTAGAAACTGGGAAAACTGTGTTGCCTTCTGACTTTTTAGCTCTGCCAAAAAAGATGCTATTTCCCTCCTAATGGACCAGAAGCGTGCTAAAACCCTGCCTTCGCTGAGCCATCTCACATTGTTGTGTAGCAGAAGCTCGTCAGCATTGGCGTCAACTTCTCTGAGGAACTCCCTCAGAATGCGATGCTGGTAGGAAGAGGATGACCTTAGAAAATTGATCATCTTCATCATTGTATTCATCACCTCAGCATGCTCATCTGACAGGGAGCCACAGAAGACTGACCGATGAATGATGCAGTGGTAAATTAGGAGATTAGGATTATCATTCTCCAGTCTTGTCACAGCTCCCTTTTCTTTCCCTATCATAGCAGGAGCTCCATCTGTAGTGACTGAGATCGATTTTTGGGGCTCTACTCCTCTTTCCCTTTTCTAACATCTCCTTAATAGCCAGGTAGATATCTTCTCCTGTTGCACTGGTCTGAAGAGGTGTGACACCCAGCAGGTCTTCACAGAATGCTTTCTGGTCTGTGTTATAAAACCTTTGAGAAATGTCATGCATGTCAGTGGACTCATCCATGTCTAAGCTTACACATGGGGCCTTTTTCATGGCTCTCTATTTTTGTCTTTTGCTACATAACCTCTTTAAAAAACTTTCATCCGTCCTGATGCCAAGTGACGCCGGCCCGCAGTGTTGCCAGATAGAGTCAAAGTTTTCCAGCCCCACAAATCCGCTAAAAACCCCCCACATCACCCAGTAATGGGTGGACGTGTGTTTTAATAAGTTAACTCAAAAACTGCCAATCTGACTTCAAACCAGCCCAAATTATCTCCACAGCAATTTTTACCCTCAAAATCTAAATGAAAAGCGCCCAATTGCGCGGTAAACCTCCCAATCTGGTAACGTTGCCGGCCCTGTACCGGGTTATCACGTGGTATAGCCTAAACTGGCATGCAATTGGTCGGTTGGTTTCCATGGATGCATGACTACTACATAAAAGACTGTAAATGGTGCGCTGGGAAACTGGAACTTGATAAACAAGATTTTAGGCTGTCATTGTTGTTTTGGTATCAGTTTCGGGTCCGCGTGACACATCATTTCGGTCCGGATCCGGACCGCGGTCCGCCTATTGGTGACCTCTGGTTTAGAGCCTCTACACGGCGACTCAGTTGATCCCACAGGTTTTCAATGGGATTCAGGTCTGGAGAAAGTGCAGGCCACTCCATTTGAGGTACACCAGTCTCCAACAGCCGTTCCCTGATGATGCTACCCCGATGAGCTGGAGCATTGTCGTCCATGAAGATGAAATTAGGCCTGTGTTGTTCATGTAGGGGCACAATCACTGGATTATTGATGTTATTCAGGTAGTTTGGGCTTGTCACTGTACCGTTCACAAAGTGTAGGGCAGTTCTATACAGACTGGACACACCTGCCCACTTTGACACCCCCACCACCAAAAGCTCATCTGGTGTCAACATTGGCTGATGCATAGCGCTCTCCTTGACGTCTCCAACATCGTTGGCGGCCATCATTTCAGCTCAACGTGAATCGACTTTCATCAGAGAACAACACTGAGGCCCACTGGTCCCTCGTCCAGCGTAAATGCTCCCTGGGCCATGCAAGACGATGACGCCTGTGCCTGCTGGTGTGGTCAGGTACCATTGCAGGTCGTCTAGCACACAGACCACGCTGATGTAAACGGTTTTGAATGGTCTGAAGTGACACTTGGGTGCCTCCCACCTCCCTTAAACATGCCTGGAGTTGAGTGGCATTCATCATCCGGTTTCTCAGGGCATTGTTCACAATGTAGCGGTCATCAGCATGGGATGTGGCAAAAGGACGTCCACTTCTACGCCTTTCTGCAACCTGCTGATGACACTCGGTGACACTCTGAGCTCAGTGGCCACGTCCGTCTGAAAACGTCCTGTTTGAAGCATTGCAATGGCCCGGTACTGTTGATCCATTGTTGGGTGTCGTCTTGGTCTCATGATGTCTCAATTTGAACAGACTGATGAGGACGACTGTTTAAACATCAGCTGTAATTAAACCAGAACATTTATTGGTCGATTCGAGGATCAAACACCTGTTGTGACTTTTGCCTTTAAGCTCCTGGTTTGAGAACAGCAACATGTGCAAAAAGTACTGAAACATTGAACAGTTGGACAGGTGTATTCAAAAGCTTAGAGAAGGTCACATTAAGTTCACCTGTTGTTTGAATGCATTTTGGGCTCATCCTGAAATTCAACCCGACAGCCAAATATCCCTAACTTTTTATGTGTATATATATATATATATTCTGCTATAATTGTTACTAATAGGGCTTCAAACCTTTTGAAACGATGGAAAAGCACTACAGTATGGTGTCACATTTAAAAGCTGTTTTTTCAAGGCTGCCAGGAAATATTACCTGGTAACCATTCCGTTTATAAGAAAGGCAACTGAACCAGACTGAATCAGGTTTACACAGCGATGTCAAACACCTTAAGTCATTATGAAAGCTTCAATTAAAGCTTGAAAGTCTCCTCTACACTCTAATACTGCATAATGACTGTTGAGCGGTCAGACTGCAAAAAAGCCAGGTCTATGATCAGAAACCAGTATTGTGTGGTGAAACTGGCTAATCAACATTATTCAGGAGAGATCTAGGAAGGTTTATGCACATAATTCACACTGTGTTACTTTGACCTAGAGCAGGTTATGTAATTTGTGTCCCCAGTTCTTGATTTTAAGTCTACAAACTATATATATAAATATTTTTAAAGCCCAACTTTAACTTGACACTACAGCTGACAATGAATCAATGTAAATTTCTGACCAGCACTATAAGGTAGTTTTAGAAATAAAAATCATTCAAGATGAAACAGGAGTTGAAACATTTATATTCCAGTTTTATAAATGTTTTGAAACTCAGTGAAATCAGATTCTGACCAGATTACACATGGTAAAACTATGCCTGAGGTAGACCTTTTCAAAACAGAGTTCCCAAATAGTTTTAACGGCCATGGTGTGATGTAATATTTAATTAATTGGGTAATGATAACAATCACAGTGGGAAAAATATCAATAAATATTCCTCAAGAACAGACTCAGGCGCTTGAAACTCAGGTTGGACGTGTTGTTTAGTGTTCCTGGCAAAAAGAAAACTATGCCAAAGAATGTGCTTATTACTTTACACTGATTTTATTAACCATATTATGTAGCACGAAAGATTAAACAGCCAGAGGTAACAAACTGCACCCACAGATGGCAACAGATGTGTGTGTTTACAGTTTAAGTTATTTGCACTGCTGACGAAGTGATGTGTTGGAGACGTTTTCAGGCACACTACAGAGGTTTGAGCAACACAGCATCATAACGGGGAACAGGTTGGGGGTTCAGATCTTTCCGGCGAAACTTCCATCTTCTATCTGCTCGTCCCATTTAGCCACCTGTACAAGATAATAAAGAGTCAGCAGCATTTATATGCAGCACAATGTTTGTTAATGAGCATTTACTCTAAATAACATCACAGTCTTTTGTAAATATACCCAACAACCTAAACACAATTTAATGACTAACTCTATATGTTGCATGTTTATCACATTTCTATGAATAAACCAACAGCGCAACATATACATAAAATAGACAATCAACATAAGTGATGTGGCAAGTGGATGATAAATTAAAAGCTTCATAAGCATGCAGAGTCCTATCTTCTGTAAAACTGACCCAGCCCATCGGGCAGAGGCTCTTGTAAACCCTCTGGTACCACTGACAGGGGGACGCATCCTGGCCTTTGGCTGTCAGAGCCTTGTTGCATCTGTGAAAGTCTGCAGCAAAAAAAATAACCCAACGGTGGAACATGAGTATTCTGCAAAACGCTCACAGCTACAACAATGAAGGAAAAATAATTGGTCAAACAATAACTTGCATTTTGAAGGCGTTCGTTAATTCTAAAGGGAGCTAGTTGGGAAATGATGAAGTTACGTTAGTTTTTAATTATTTAGTACAAGTAGTTTTTGCACAGCGTAAAATGTCTATTCATTAGCGATAAACTGTTTGACACAGAATAACTAAATGTCAGCAGCTTAATTATCTATAACTAAAAAACATTAAACTGCCAAAGATCTGGAGATTTATAAATCAAATAAACTATCTAAAGTCCTCTCAAGGCATTGTGATTAGGTTTATAGTAAAATGTACAATTGACGCCTCCGTTTTATAAACTTAGATATTCGATGTTCAGATTTTAAGAAATGTTTCTAATTGTTAATAAACATCATACCTGATGTGACACTATCTTAATGACAAATGTATAAGGCCACAAGCCTTTTTTTCACGGCTATGGCTGAACATCGAAGCTAAAAATCAGTTGTACAGCATGTCTGTGACCAGATTAAAGGAATGTCCTCACCCAGGTAGTTCTGGTAGCAGTTGCGGGTTTGATTTGTGTTGGGGAACCTGGCGTCAAAAGGAGCCGTCCTGTAGTTTTTCATCTTCTCTTCCACAATGTCGGCCATATTTTCCTGCTTTAGTGAAAGGTCAAAGGGATCCTAACAAAACAACGGGGACATCATAAATTAACATAAACGCTAGTATGATGATACAAAAAAACACAAGTTCTCCAAGGGAAACATGTTTTAGGCTGGCTAAGCTACGTTTTAGCCCATAACCTTTATCTAAGAACTTAAGCTAGCTGTGTTAACTTATTCATTGAGGGCTGTGCGTTTCTTTTAAAAACCAACTAAGGAATTTTACTAAAACTGCTGGTAGTTTGCTGCTAAAGTTAAACTTAAATAGTTTTCTTTTTCCGTCTCAGCAAAGTCGTTACCGTTGGATAGCTTATAGCTAGCTATAAGCTAGCTATAAGCTAACGGCTAAGGACGTTAACTATATGGTTTTCAATGTCAACGCACAGAGATGACAAATGTTTGACTTGCGATTTTTAACTATGAATCAATAACAATTTCTCACGAAAAGGCTTAACTAAAAACTCTAAATTGTTGTAGTTACTAAGAGCTAACCTTGAAATGCTCGTCGAAAAAAGCCCCAGTTCCGCAAAGAAAGGTTGGATTGTTCTTCTTCTTCTTCTTCTTCTTCTTCTTCTAGGGTTTATTTTTTATTTATGGAAGGTGACGTCCAACATTCAGGGGCATTAGCGCCACCTATGAGGCAGGAGTCTACATCTTACTTATCAATGTAATTAGATGGGATGCATCTGTTATATATATATATATATATATATATATATATATATATATATATATATATATATATATATATATATATATATATATATATATGTATGTATGTATGTATGTTGTTGTTGTTTTTTTACAGTTGTATTTTACAGAAAACTTTTAATTTCGAAACCACATTTAATGTAGATTTTAAAAAGTCAACTTATCTAAGACAGTTGTTTTCATTTTTTATTTGATGAAAATTGTCAAAAATTTTGAATAAATGCAATCGTATGGATCCTCAGATTGTTCACAATTTAGTTTGCCGGAGGAAAATGGACCAGTAAACATGATATCCTGTTCACGGGACCTCATAAATTTAACTTCCTTAAACGTAAAAGGCTGCTTCATACAACAAGGTGTACAAACATTGAGTTCCTATAACAAGTATGATAGAAAATTAAGGTAAATGATTTGTTGCCATGTGGCAACATTATGTAATAGTTTTAACATTATTGAAGTATGTGTTGTTGCTGTTTGTAAATCCAAATTCATATCTACCTGTGTGATGTTTACCCAGCAAATGTTTAAGTACTGTATTTAACATTGCATGTCCTGATTGCAACATTGTTATGAACTGCTTCTTCTTTTACAATTTGAAGTTCATGGATGTTAATCTGAGTTTAATCAACAGATTTTTTGCTCAACATAAGTATATTGTTAACAAACAATTTACTTAGTTTTTATTCGTGAAGATGCCTCAACAGATTTCTAGGAATTCAACAGTAGTGGGAAAAGCCTGTCATAATATAATTATGAACTTACATTGAGTTGGCTTCATATTATTTCTGCTTTCTGCTTTTTTTAACTTTTAAAGTTAGATCTGAAGTTACCATTGCAAATCTTTGCCACATAAAACCTTGAGTGTACAACATTGAAAACAAAGGAATCATATTGTTTTATGCCATCCATTCACCGATCATAGTGTTATACAATGTGTTCATCCCTTTTTTTTCCCTTTGAGAGGTACAAAAAACTGCATCTTACCCAAAAGTTTGCTCAAATTTAAAACCACCTCTATTCTTTTTTTTAACTTTTATTATTACTCTCTTCGCTAACAATGAATTTAGAATCTACCCATGAAGAACCCAGAGAAAGGAATTGGCACAGTGAAACACAGAGTCTCCAAACCAAAGTTTCTCTTCTTGTTCTTGTTTAGGTAAGCAAGTCTTATATTATTCCAACATCATGTTCTTTTATGTTTGTAGTTTAGTATTTATAATCTTCACTACATTGACTTGGTTTGGCTACATTCAAATGTCGAATAAACAGGATTTTGCTGGAGGTGTATGTTAAAAACCAGGACAAACTAGGCCATAGATGTAGAAAGAGAAGAAACAGATATATGGCTTTGCAAAATGACAGTGTTGAAAAAAGGGCATTTGCATTCAGGTACTCAAGTCAGACCAGCTGCCCTGTTAACTCTGAAGCAAATAATTCCTACGGGATGATACTGCCACCATGTATAATTGTGGGAATGGTGTTTTTTTTTGTATTTTGTTTTTGCCACTCTCACAGAAAGGCGAGATTATTGCAGTTTGACCATTATAGTTGTCCTGAGCTGTGGATCTCTGCCGCTCCTCCAAAATTACGTCCAGGTCTTCTGGATGCTTTTTTCATTCACACTGTTCTGGTCTGCCCCTGAAAACAATGGTGAATTTTTAGGTGTTGGTAGTTTTGCAGTCATTACACATTCTTTTGCAGTATTTTGTAATGGAACTTAACAGGGCTCTGTGAGAGCTTCAGTGTTTGCTTTTAACTTCTTCACAGTTTTTCCTATGACCTGTTTGCTGTGTTACTTGGTATTCATTAGGCTGTTTGTTCACTAATTGCTTTCTAACAAACTTTCGGGGCCTTCATAGAACAACTCTTCATCCTGAGGGTAAACTACACTTTTCCTTCCGCTTCACAAGTTCGCATTAGTTTCTGTCGTACTATTACGTAAGATCCCATTGGTGGAAAGGTTGAACGGGTGTAAATATGTACACAAGATACTTTGACTAAGATAGTCCACAATTATCTGTTTTACCAAATATGGTTTAGCAGTGTGAACTTGAAAGCCCATAAGTTGAATCACAAGGACAGTGGCCTTTCCCTTTCCATCAGTATCTTCCTGTCGAAGACTAGGCCAAAGATCACAGGTGTCTACATCACACTTCCTGTCGCTGCATGTGTTTCCTTTATCCTCTTTCCAGCAAAACATCAAACAAACTCAAATGTCTGAGTGGTTGGGTTTGCATTTTCGATACATTTCTTTTCATTACAGTTCAAATTGCTGTGCTGGATCTATTTCAAATATGGACGCATAACTAAAATCAATTGAAATATTTACATTTTTATCAACAAATCAACTACATGTCCGCTGGAACAAGAAATTAATATCTTTATGTGGTTTAACTATCTGTTCAAGTATATTAAACCTTCTAAACTCTGATATGTGTGTGTAAATGCGCCCTTCCTACTCTTTCTACCAATCTGCACCTTTCTTTCTCTCCCAGCCAGGATATAGGTGTTGTCCAAAGCAAAGGAAGGAAATTCTGTCCTTTGGAACAATAGGCCCGTTACGCTATCTATAGACCCAGAGCGGCTGAGAACCAGAGAGCAGGAGGCAGCTCAAATTTTCCAATTGGAAAGAAAAGCTCGCTAAAAGTACTTTTTAGGTTATTTTAAACGTTTGTACTCTGGTGAGTGTGACGAGCTGAGGCCATTCGAAAATGGATGTTCGCGGAGATGAGAAGGACATGCGCACCATTATTGGACTCCTTTGAGCTGCTTTATTTATCGTCATAAGTTACTCCACCAAAGAAAAAGTGGGTAAGTCTATTCATATCTAACCCATCTACAGCATTTTCTTTTTCCAGCCTCCTTTGTCGCACAGTCAGCCGCGTTTTCTGTCTGCAGATTAAAAAGATCCGATTTGAGGAGTGGATTTCTATGTCAGGATGTGAGGAGTCAGAGATTATTATGGTTTTGCAACAAAGGCTTAATGATTGTCTTTAAACCCAACTTGTTATTGTAGCAAAGAAGAAAGCAGGTGTTTTCTGTTTTGCTCTTTTACCTACAATTAGGATTTATTCGCCGAGGTTTCCCAAGAAACGCAGGGCCGGTGACCTTTGGAGTGGGATTTTCCCGGTCTCTGCGACAGCTGGACCTGAGTCCTACAAAACCAGTTTCCTGTTTGAGAATGGGAAGCAGACGCACTATGATTTTCAGTGGGGGTGTTTGACGGCGCAGGGGGAAGTGGGGATGATTTCTTTCGGTTTGTTTGCACCATGTTGTCAACTCGCTGTTGGTATCCTGTTTGTATTGTTTTGATGATGACCTCATCCCATTGTCATATTGTTTTGTGGCATCAATGAGACTCATGCAGCCTCGAAGGCTTGAACACAGATAGAAGTAATAATAGAAATGTTTATCTTACTGAAAGACATGTGCATCCTGTTTATTGTATTTTATTTTTTGGGGGGTCAGATGGAGGGTTCTGGCAGTCCTCGCTTCAGAAAGCTTCACTTCCCGGTCGGATTGTGGATCAACTCGCCCAGGAAACATTTTGCCAAACTGGGACGTCGCTGGCCCAGCGCCATCTCTGTCAAGTCAGTTTAAAATGTTTTTTTTGTTTTTTTTTAATGTTGCTATCTTTAGTTTCCTCATCATGTACAGTTAACAGGTTATCACCAGGGTAGGATCCAGTGCCTGATAAGAATTGTTGAAGGCCCGGCCTGTGTGTTGATGCCATCTTATCTGACTTCCACTGTCATTATATCTTGTCAGCCCTGTTTGCTTCCCCTGTTTTATTTTAGTCCTTGTTTTTCAGTTATAACTGACAGCTGACTTGCCCCCCCCCCCCCCCCCCCCCCCCCCCCCCCCC
>JAVLVB010000680.1:3414013-3459897 GCA_032876305.1 Orestias chungarensis | reverse complement strand
CCCCCCAATCTCGGACAAAGCGTATTTCTCAGCTCTTCCTGCGGGGCCGCTCAAACAGCGACCGGGACCGAGCCATTGGGGAGAGGGAAAGAGAGGTGTGGGCTCACTCTGCTGCCTCATCATCCCACCACTACCTGCCCGTTGCGTCGTCCTCGGCCCCGGGTTTGATCAAGATCTATGGCGATGCATTTGCCAGCGGAGCCAACTATCGCTCCTTGCTGGCCAACATTAGCTCCACATCCAGGCAGCTCATTGCTCAGGTCATCACTCGATACACTGAAAGAGAAAGAGAGGAGACAGAAGATACAGGTATGGCATCTCTCATATGAACCTCCTCCTAGATTCATCTATATCCTATCCAGTTGCCAATTACTTCAAATACAATGTCATGGAACAGCACCTTACACCTTTTTTTTTCTTTACAGATTTAGTTCTGACCTCATGTCCACAAACATCACCAGATTGTGCTGAAGTTTTGTCTGAAAAACAAAAAGTAGCCCATAGCTAGCAATTAACAGAAAAAGAAAGACGCGAGTTTGTCAAAACTTCTTGTAAATAAAGGTCTGTAAAGTTTGGTGAGCAATTGTAATTCAGTCCCTTTAGTTTGATACTCCCAAGTAAAACCTAGGATCACCAATTCCCTTAATGCATCAGACGATTCTTAGAGAACATTAATCAAAAAATGAGTCTTTGTGTGTCACGTCTTTTGCAGGCTCCAATAGGTTTTCTTGCAGGATTGCTCCAGTGTTTAACTCATCCCATGTTCCCATCATTTTAAAACTAGGATTCTTGATCTCTGCCTAAGAGAAACATTCCTTTTGCAGGATGCTGCCACCTACATGTGTCACCACTGACATTGGGTTTTCAGGGTAATATGCTGTGATGGTTTTTCCACCACATACACCAAAAGTGGGGTTTTGGTTTCACTTTAACCAGAGCATCTTCCTCACCATCCTTGCCATGTCCTCTATCTGGCTTGTTCCAAGCATTGAACATGACTTCTCAAAAAATTGTCTTGCTACTGGCATATAGAGGACCGATTTGTCAAGTACAAAGCTGATAGTCTTCCAGATAGATTCTTACAGCTGAGCTGTGGATCTCTGCACCTACTCCAAAGTTGTCTTGCAGATTATGAGAAAGATTACTCTAACTGCGACCTGGAAGTGATGTCGCAAAGCCTCATCCTTCCAGCCACAGACCGGCCCTACTGCCTTTTGCTACAGGGTTACGATCAGAGAAAGGCAAGACATGTAATGTCTGTAATCTTTATCTGATTAATGCTGCCTTTGCCTGGCCTCATAGTTTAGGTGGACGGTCATGTTTTGGCAACTTATCGTTTCAAAACCTGTCTCTGATTAAAAATCTTTTTACATCTTTGTCCTTGACCTGTTGTTGTGTTACTTTTTCCCTGGGGAGCTGTTTGTTTTCTTATGTTCTCTGAAAAAGCCTCCAAATCTTTTGTAAAGCAGTTTGATTCATGCTGACATGAAATTGGACACATAGAGGACTCTATTTCCAAATGCGGTGACCTCTGAAGTCAGTAAGGGGCAAAAGCATTTAACGATTACACAATAAATAAAAAAACTTAAAATGATGTGATACTTTGTTTTGGTATAAATCCTCATTGAGCTTTAGAAAATGTTAAAAGCTTTCAATGGTTGTAAATACTGTTACCCGGTCGATGTAAACATACCTCGCAGTTTTATGCCTTTGATTTCATGATCTACTCTTCTTTTTTACTTTCCAGTTGTCCAGAAACACAGCCCCGAAGACTTCCTGTTGTGTGATGTCATTGGAAAGCCTATCAAGCAGCCAGATGGAGCCATCAAATGGGAGACAGAGTGCCGGAGAGGTGTTGCCCAATGGGAATGTCCCTTGATGTTGGTGGACATGTGGCGGCCTAAGGATGGATTCGAACGACGCTTTGAAATTTATAGGAAGGAAGACTATGAAAGAGAGGAAAGAGAAAGGGAGCAGGACAGGGAGAGGGAGGGGGAGAGCCACCAAGGTATGTGTTGGCACCCAAAGTGAGCTCTGTCTCTCAATGAGGGATGCTGTGATAAAACTGATAAATTATGTGATTCTCTGGGGCAACAGGTGTGCGCTGGCGACGGAGCAGGATGTCATCTGGCGGTGGACTGGAAGAGGCCGAGCGAGGTCACCGTGGGAGGAACACCGAGCTCCGCAGGAGCATTAGCGACATGAACCTGAGTTTGCGGCGGCGTCAGGGCAACCATGTCAGCAACGACTCCCGCGGCACAGGAAACTGTCCTAACAACAGCGTCGCAGCGCAGGACAGGAAGAACATTGTGAGCATGATCAACCCGCAGCCTGGGGAGGTAATGAAGACAATACAGTCACGATGGAATGAGATCATTTGGTGCTCGAAGTGCAGGGATTTTTTTTTAGATTTACAAAACAACATTAGACAAAACATAACAGCAACCAAAACAAAGATATAGTGAAAAAAATCTGGAAGAGATTTCGGATAACGAAACAACACAGCACTTAACAAAAATCAACAAACCCTCAGAAAACTGGCTTAATTCTGCATATATGTGTTATTTTTCAATATATTGCATCTTTTTGGGGCTATTAGGTGGATTTTCTTTTCATGATGCTGTTGTGCTGTGCTTCGCTTTCCATGTCTTGCCGAGTGTATCTAACCATGATGGCCTCACCTCTTTCCTCAGGTCAGAGCATCGAGAGCTGAGGCAAAGGTTGGATGGACAAACCAGCCAGCAGATAATGAGAAAGATTACACCAACTGCGACCTGGAAGTGATGTCGCAAAGCCTCATCCTTCCACCCACAGACCGGCCCTACTTCCTTTTGCTACAGGGTTACGATCAGAGCAAGGCAAGACATGCTGCCAGATGATATCATGCACTGAAAACCCCAGAAAGAATGCCCAATCGCATGCACGTGTACACCTACGACCCCTTGCAAAAGTATTCAGACTTTTCCTCGTTTTGTTACATGATTTCATGTGATGGACCAAAACAAAACAGTGCATGGTCGTGAAAGTCGAGTAAAGGGATACATGATTTTTTTAAATTAAAAAATGTGGAATTTTAGCATAAATATATTTTTGCAGCATTTGCAGCTACAGAATAAGTCGTTGGGGTTCTGACCCATCAGGAAAGAACATTGGACATGTTTGTTCAGATTGTTTATTTAGGTATATATATATATATATATATATATATATACTAAAAGGAAACTGGTTGACGCAGGTTAAAATTAGACTGCAAATTTTATTTTTATTTTTCCCCTCCAGGGGGTCTTTTTGTGGGCTCTAGTTTCCCTTATTTATAAGTAGGTTGACAGGAAAGGGGGAAGGAGAGGAGGGAAGACATGCGGCAAATGTCGTCAGCTCCGGTAACCGAACTGAACAGGACTTAAGGCCGCGCTATCCCCTACGCCACCAGCGCCCCTAGGCTGCGAATTTACACTTTGCACACTTCTCAGATGCTTATTATATTTTAAAAACATTCCAAAGCTTTCTAATGTTTCGCTTCCCTGCACACCTTTCCTGCTCTGGGCCATTAAGTCCTAATAAGGTCAACTCGAGTTATGGTTATAATATGACAAAATATGAAAACAATTCTGGAGGTGTGAATTTTTTTTTTATGCACTGCAAGGTGGTCTGAGGTGCACATATTCAAATGAGGGGTAGCAGAGCTGTGCAGAGGAACACGAGTGCACACACCCAGTATATGACATCATACCTGCATGTCTGTAATCGCCACATACCATCGGGGTTTCCATTCCTTTACAACCATCCCTTGTTTAGAATCAAACACACAACATCACAAAGCATGCACAATATACCCACCGTTTGGACAAAAAGCCCCCTCTGTGCACTCCACCCAACATAATGATCTCACACAGGTTTCTGTTGTAATAACTTGTGACACACTTCACTCTTTATCAACTGCCTTCTGTGTAACTTCTGATGTAAACTGATGTAAACTCAGAAGATAACAGACCTCCCTGAAATCCCGATGTTTGTGTTTTGTGTAGGATTTTGTTTTGTACATCATGGCGGGACTTACACATGTGTTTGGAAGAAAGCCTACAGTGAAGGAGAGAGAAAAGGACCGAGACAGGGAGAGGAAAGGCAAGAGACCCCTGAAGGTGGACACGTTCCTGTCTGCTCCCGATGTTTTGGTTAGACACTTAATGGTCAGGAGAGATGCTGCTGTTCCAGAGATGCCCAAAGGACACGGTACCTGAAAGGCTCAAACACATCAGAATTAAAACTATTTTTAAAACCAGCACAAATCAAAAAGTTCACTGAAATTGAACTCATTTCTTTTTTTCAAACCCAGCTCTAATGCGACCCTTCAGAGGAGGCGCAGTCACTCACAACGGAGTGATCGTGTACAAGGAGACGGTCCTAAAGCCTGGAGATGTGATTGGTCTGGGGGATCACTTCCTTTTTCTCTACAGAGACCCTCGTGTGACCCCCGCGCCACCCCTCGCATTGACGCTGCCGTGGCAGTCTGACCCCTCCACCCCCTGCTGTCCTTCAGGGCTGGTGGACAGACAGGAAGCCCTCAGACAGTATTTGGGCTCGACTGATGCGGTTCTGAAATTTCACTCCCGCCATGCAGATGTTTTGCTACAGGTGAGACGTTTAGACGCTCTTATTGAAACCACCGGTAGAGTAACTCGAATCAAACATTCTTTTTCTTTATTGATGCTCAACTTTCTAAGTGAATATGTGAATATTTTTTCTGCCAACTTTAAAAACCGAAAGCTATGTAAACATTTTGTTAGAGGTCCTGTCCATTCAGATATTTAGCTAAACTGACATTTTATACTTTTATACTTTTATCCCATCTATGTGCAGCATAAGTCTGTTTTAGAAAATGTGTAAAGCTTTGTAAAGTTAGATACATCCAGGCCGGTTACCTACCCATGAATGAGCAGAACAAGCAGTACAAAGATGACTTGGAGCTGGAAACAAAACGACACATCTGTCTTAATTAATTCCTCTTATCCAATGAAGTTAGAATGTAAAGTTATCATTTGGCTGAGAAAATATGGTGTGCCATGAAAAAAAATGAT
This sequence comes from Orestias chungarensis, assembly GCA_032876305.1. Lineage (NCBI taxonomy): Eukaryota > Metazoa > Chordata > Actinopteri > Cyprinodontiformes > Cyprinodontidae > Orestias > Orestias chungarensis. The sequence continues at coordinate 3,454,822 of JAVLVB010000680.1, read as the reverse complement.
ACAAATTTGATTTAGAGAATAATTTAAAAAAAATTTCAAAGCTAGGGGGAAAAAAGCAACTCTACACCCCCTTATCTTTGATGAGTCTGTGATGAGGGTGCTGGTGCCCATTGCTTGTATGTACTGGCATTGGGCGACAACATAGGTTGGAGCAAAACCTCTTCACTATATTTAAAAATGTCAGAACAACCTCTTAACAAGCTTCAAGTAAGGAAAAGGACAGACAATAAAGGTCAGATGAATGGTTAAAAAGTGCAAAACTAATAGAGCTGTAAAAAACTAGGCAAAGTTTATCTGACCAACACACAGTTTGAGTTATATGCAGACTAGTTTGAAACAATTTTAAAGATCAATGTGGGTCCATGTTGGGTCTCTAAATCTCTGTAACGCCCATTTGTCTTCAGCTTATTACATGTCTCTACCATTTATTTCATTGTGCAGTAAGTTGTAATTTCTGGAAATGTAAGACAGATGTTTTCTTACTGTCTTTTTCCAGGAGATAATTTCCAAAAATTCGTCCCCAGACTCAGGTGGCGGACCTTTAGCTCCTGCCTTTCTGCTATCGATCATGATAGACCACGCTTCCAAACACTTGGACCCTGCTCTGACACCGCAGATATTACTCAAATCAGCTAATCTCATTAAAGAAATTGTGTGGGTAAGCAAAACGAGCAAAGCAACAAATCAAGCTGTCAGTCGAGCTACCATTGCAGTTTGAGAACCACAGAGTACTGCACCACCCTACACAGTTATGTCGGCTTTATAAGTATTTTATGTTGTAGGCCAACACAAGTTACTGCATGACTGTAAAGTGAAAGGAAATTTTGAATGGTTTTCAATATATCTTAAAACTAAATTTGAAAAGTGTAGCATCTACTTGTATTCTTCTGCTTTTACTCAAAAAACCTGCATGGCTGTCTTCAGGAGTCAGATAATAAATAAGTATGTCATGTGCAACTAAATCTCAGCTGTTATGTAATACAAAAATCTGTCAATATTGGAAACACTGCAATATTGCAGATTTATCAAGAAAGAGATGTCCACCTAATCTAAAAACACAACCACAAGGGTTCGATAATCAGAGAGGCAGTTTGGATGTCTACTGAAACTCAAGAGGAGCTGCAGAGATCCACAGCTCATGTAGGAGAATCTGTCATGAGGACGGATATTAGAGGTTGTGTTTCAAAATCCGATCTTGTTAGAAGTGTGACAAGAAGAAAGCCATTTTTTTAATAAGCCAAAAGAAGTCATATTTGTGTAATATTTGTCGTTTTCCATAAGCAATATTGGGGACACAGCAAATGCAACGTTGGGATTTTAGCTGACACAGCGTAGGCAGTTTGACAAGAACATTCGATGACGAGAATCTACAATGATGGATGAAGTCAAACGGGTTTGGCTGGCTGGCGATCTGAAAGCGAGGCTGGACTGACTCGGTGGATTAGCTTCTGGTAGGGTAATAACTGGCGCTGAAATCACTGGTCAGGGAACAAAAAAAAGGAACCAAAAAGAAGAGCCAGGCAGAAGGTCATGAATGGGCATCAGGGCACAGAAAACTCGATCGGTCACTTGAAGGCAGGCACAGGCTGACAGATAATAGGGCAGGACGAGGGGGCAAGACATCCAGAGGGTAAGGCAACGAAGGAAAGTCAGGATATCAAATGTGGTCATAAACCTGGCAACCAATACCAAGGAACACTGGAGATTTTCTCACTGAAAGAGTTTCAAAAATTTAGCACCGTCTTGCTGCCGAAGAGTTGTATTTCATGGCAGGAACACAGGCGCATGACATGAGCTGATGAGTTGTTGGCTGGGAGCGCACTAGTGAAGCAAATATATCTAATTTCAGGTGCAGCAGGACAGAGACACACAGCAGACAGACGGGCCTGCTAATGACAGGTGGTCTCGCCACACTTAAATTGTGGAAAAAATACATATAATCATAAGTAAATATTTAGAAAATTGCCTAGTCAAAGTCTAAAACCTAACTCCAACTAAAGATACGCAACAAGACCTGATCATTTCTTTTCATAGACAGTTTCAATGTTTTTTTGATAATAATCATTAGGGAAACATTTTCCCTTTTTCTAAATCCATAAGATGTGAATTTGTAAATATTTTAATACAATCTATCTTTTTTTTTGGTCTCACTGTGCAAAAATTATCTACGATGCGACTAAGAAAGAGAAACTGAAGGTGTTTCAAACCTTACTGGGTACGCAAAAGTGCCAGTCACATAAAATCCCCTTAATAATAATTAAGTTTGTAACATAGGAAAATGTAAACATGTCAAAGGAGTGTGAATACTTGGATATAAGACACCATCTATGTTTAATTGCATAAGCATAATGTGGAGTGTCTTAGAATGAAGTTTCATTTTGGAGTGTTGTAATAAAAAAGCATAATCTTGTGCACAAGAAATGTAATCAATTTCCTGCCTTCCAGAGAACAATTTACCGGCTTTAATTAAAAGAAAAAGAAAAAGATAAAGTAGGTTCACAACATTTCCCAAATGTTTAGGAATGTTTCTGTTTGATACAAAATTAACTTTTTGAGTATCGTGTTTCATGACACCGTGACCCAGACAGCACTCAAGCAAAGCTGGCAGGGAAAAACATCAGGTAAGGAGACGGAGACGACCACATTCAGTCAGACAGAGAAACCAGCAGACAGACAAATGCCCTCCGTTGTTGCCTGCTGGGTCGCAGGGATGAGCTGATGTCACTTCCCCTGCTGCTGGAAAATGTGCCGTAATTATCCTGGCTGCAGGGTTAAACTCTGCAACCCCGTCACCCCCCCTTTCCCACACTGAGATGTCTCTCTTACTCTCTTTGCAGGATAACATTAAGGAATTCGGGGATAAGCATCCCACGCAGAAGTAAGAGCATTTTTTGTCCTGTGTAATGTTTCCCCTGTTTAGAGATCTCCTGCTGTGTGATTCATAATATGTGATTGTGCTGTTATGTCTTTGGAAAATGTTTCTGGTATGATGAAGGCATTTTAAAACACTTTCAATCGAACTAAGAATAACTGTCTAATTTTTCATCAGTCCAGAGAATGTACACAATAAAATAACTGTGGAGTTATCTAAACATTCCTTTTGTGCAGTTCACCAGATCAAGAAGGGGAGATAAACACTCCAAATGTCCAGCAGCTCTCATCTGATTTGCGACCCCTCATATTCTGGATGTCAAATGCCACGGAGCTCCTTAACTTCTTCCAGGTCAAGGTTGAAACAATGGAGAAAGAGTGGGAATTTGAAGGTAACGGGGATTTGAGAAAGTGGAAAATTACAAGCTGAGAGAGATTTGACAGCTTCAAATTAGCCAACTGCCTTAGCTACCTCACAAATAAAAGCTGCCGCCGCTGTTGACGAGTCTGTAATTGTTCTTGCTGATTGTTTCCTGGGAAGCCCCCGGGGATCCAGTCTTGACAGCAGACATGGACACCTGTTCAGAGGCTCTGGCACAGCTGGATGATGTCATCATGCACACCTTCCAGCAGTGCGTGTACCACCTCACCAAGGTAAATCAAAATACAACAAAAGCTTATATATTCCTCAATGACACACTCTTTTACAAAAAAAAACTACAACTAAACAGAAAGAGTTAGAGTATTTAAAGGCAGCTCAAAAAACAATAAAATAAAAGTTAACATTTTTCTTTCCATTTTAATCTATATACAAAACTATATAAACAATAACCGAACTGTCTACCTGTCTGTCTGTCTGTCTGTCAAAGACGCTGTACTCCCTTCTGCCAGCCCTCCTGGACACCAACCCATTTTCCATTGATGAGAAGGAGAAGGAAAAGGATGGAGCTCGCGGTGACGAGGGAGATGAGAATAAAGGAGAAGAGGGAGCAGTGGACGACATCTCCATCCTGCCTCCCAAGGTCGCCGGACTGGTAGAAGTGTATCGCTGCTCCTTGGTGCTGTCCGGAGAAGCGTGTCTGTCTCCGCCACTCACCTCTCAAACGTTTGGTTACCTCTTCTTCTTCACCAACACTTCTTTGCTGAACACTTTGCTGGAGAGAGGTGAGAAGGCGTATATATATATATATATATATATATATATATATATATATATATATATATATATATATATATATATATATATATATATATATATAACTTTTTCTTTTTTCCAGATGGCTTGTTTTCATGGTCCAGGGCGGTCCAGATCCGGACAAACCTGGACCTGGTTCTAGATTGGCTCCAGGGTGCCGGATTAGGAGACATAGCCTCAGAGTTTATGAAGAAACTCTCAGTTACAGTCAACTTTCTGTGCATTCCCAAAACACGACTGATCCAGGTAAAATTGTCTTCTTAGCCATAGCGTGAATGATGTTTAAGGAATTGGTTTAAGAAATTGGTCTCTATCAATCCCCACTTCTTCATTAATGTCCTTGTTTCCCGCCTGTTCCTGGTTTTAAATGACTAAAACATTTCACCTACGTGCTAATACTAAACAGGATAAGGCCTTCAGGTCAGTGACTTCATTGCATTACAGCATTCAGACAAAACAGCTGCACAAAACTACATCATTAACTGTTGTTCCTGGTAGATTACTGTAAGTAAGAAAACTGTTCTAATAGCCAAGTGAAACCCATTCATTCATTCCCTCACTCATTACTTTCCCTGCATATGCGGTAAGCATGAAGGTAGGCAGCTGATAGTACCTTGCACTTTAAAATGACTAAAAAAAGGACATGTTTCTGTGTCAATTCTGCATCTTTCAGTCAACTTGTTATTAAATTAAGTGTTTCCTCTAACTATTGCTTATTTGTTCATTTAGTTTTTGCATTCAAACGTTTGACAATTGACAAATCAAAAGACCACATCACAGACCTATTCTTGCTTACATTAAGCTCAGCGTTTCTGAACAGTCTGAACTCCTTGTTTGTAGTCCAGGTGGTTTTCTCCTTTAACTCACAATGATACATGTCAGTATCGGCCACAGCAAGTGTCTGACTAGGCACAAGTGCTGCGCCACCTTTAGCAGTGAAGCTTTCAGGCTCCTCACGGATCTGAAAAATTAAAAAAATATACCCTTTAATTAAGCATGACACTGGCTCGTTAACCTCTCATCCTCCAGTCCTCTTGGACCAGTCTCAAAGAAGAGCACGAACTGCTAAGTCATGCCCAGCTGCACCACCTGCTCACCCATTACAAGCTGGGACCGACCAGAGCTCCACCAGCATCCTGGGCTCCTCCACCCGGCACAGAATTGAACGGAGGTACAAACTTTTTTCACAGTAAAACCCTTTCTTTAAATAATTTCATCAGTTTTCAACACAGATTATTGAGTAAATTGACGGCTTGGTTGGACCCTTCTACCACATGAATATGCTTTGAGTGGTGGTTGTATGTTTCTAGTCAGTTACCTGCTAGATGTTGGACTGTTCTCCATCCATCCCTCCCTTAACTTTCAAAAGCTTCTTAAAAAATAGTCCCCACTGTTTTACATTGGTGGAAAGATTGTTCATGGTGAAGGATGATGGGTTATGGCCAACTAGTAAGAAGAATTTTAAAAATGTGCATTTGTGTTCTTGCCACCTCATACAGAAAGACAATATTAATAGAGGGCATGAGTAAAACATGGTTTGTTAACAGATTCTTTAAACTGCTATAAGCTCCTCCAGAGCTACCACGGGCTGATTTGATACACCCTGATTTTATATACTCTATTTAACTTTTAAAGGATATCTTGAAGCAACACTAATTAACTTTTCAGCCGTCATCAAATATTTCCATAACTTTCGTGATAACATGTCAACTTACATCTCGTTGAATGACACCTCCGTCACGGCTCGAGGGGGTCCGCATTGCTTTAACCGGCACTAAGCAACTTTGAGGGTGAAAGGAACCCTGTCACACAAAATAACTACAAATGTGCTGACTGCTTTACGGCATACGTCACTTCCCCCATTTATTATTTTCAAAAGGATCACATTACATTGTTTTAACACAATTGGATTCATTACCTCATTGCTTTTCATCCTTTACACAGCCATTGGAAACAGAAATGTACTTCAATTCAACTGCAGGTGACTGGGGGATCAGGATTTTACGACGCTATGCGCTGGTCCTCATGGGAAATGTAATCTTCCTTCAGCCTAAACATTACCGCTTTTGTCCACACTTTCTGCCAAAATTGACCAAAACTGAAACTTCTTTAGTGTTGTTTTAAGGAATTCTTTTTTTCTACAAAGAACTTGTGTCATTTTCCCCTTTTACAACATAATTATGTGCTACTTTAGGTTTTCTTGGTGTGAAATGACAAAAACATGTTAAGTTGGTATAAGCACAATGCCGCAAGTCAATTGTTTTTAATCCCCTTTATCCCATTTTAGACATCTTTGAGAGTTTTCTCGACCATCCTCCCCTCATCCTGCCCAACGAGACGCCACGCCTTGACCTCTCTCAGCCAATCCCAAGCCCTGAGCTCCAAAAGGAAGTCACGCGTCTCCGCACCTTCCTGTGGGGACTAGATCAGGATGAGCTCCCTGCAAATCAGAGGACACGGCTTTGAAGAAGCACATATCAGCAGAATAAAAGAAACCAAAAAAATGTGTATCGCATTTAATTGCTTAGCAGTTGTTTTTTTGTCTGATCTTTTTGTCACTTCAGCAGCTACTTTATTAATATTTTTGAGCAAAGCAGTTATCCTGTATTTGCTTTGTTTTAGTTGTAGTTGTTTAAAACAAGGAGAGAAAATACAAAAAAATTGTTGGCCTTCACTTCACCATTTTTCTTGGCTTGCCTGTGTATTTTCAAATGACTTGTTTTTAATAAAATGCTGAATTCTGGTCTAAGAGACTTACAGTTTCCGTTTGGGCTTTGTTTCGCACAGCAGGGCCCTAGGGGCTTGGCACGCTCTCTGGCTCCAACACCAGAAAAGAAAAACTATCCACAAGGTGGCAATGCAGTGCTCATTCCCCTTTGACGTTAACTGATGAGTTTGTGGTACTGCTTGACTAAGAAGCTGACACAAGTATATTATCATCGGCTCCAGAGTAACCATCTCATTTTCTGTAATAAAGGTAGCAATTTACGCTGGGTCGTGACTCATGCAACTAAATGAGACTAGGATGACCACACACTAAAGTTACCTTTTCTAAGGTTAGCATTGGTGAAGGTCAAATCCTTGTGACTTAAAAGCCGGGAAGGCTGTAATTTCCCCCGCTCCAGTCAATGAGACACACTGATAAGAACGTTTTTTCAATTTTGCTAATCGGATACGATGCTAATTACTTCACAAAAAGTCCATCTGATTTATTACAACGAGCAGCCAGCTCTCACGAGCACCAGTCAGGTGAAATCACCATTCAGAGTGAGTAAGTAGAGTTTGTTTGTCACAATTTTGCAACATCCAGTCAGTTTCACCGTCTAGTCAGCCAGATGTCCAATAAAAACAATTCCTCACTTTTCTTTTTTCTGTTGAGACAGAAGCTGTATGACGTCTAAGAAAAACTCCCGTTGTCATGCAGCTCTCTTCGGGGGCAGGCAGACTGCTTCCTTTCTTCCGGTCAGCTTCTAAGAGTTTCCTTACTGTAAAATATCTCAAAAAAACAAACATTAATCCCGTGAGAGAGACCCCCCGCTTGCATAATAGCCCCCCTTGGATCTGGTTCTCCGCCCAGCTGACAGGAAAAAAACATGACCGGTTACTGATCATGAATCATATAAAGAGCCATCTCTGCGGTTAACGTTTATCAATTAGGTAATTGTAATCACTCTCATTTACTATTCAGTGTGGCGTATGAGTGAGAGTTTGTTTGTGTGCTTCCAGTAAAGTCATACAGATGCAGTCTATGGCTATAATTAAACACAAATGGGGTTTAGACGGGTATAGATCTCCATGCCATGATTGTTTGACATTACTGTACAATGTGATGACTGCTTCGTGCCCCTTTGTTGTGATACAGTATGGTCTATGAGTGTGTGAACAGAATGGTATAGTAAGCATGTGACACACGTTCAGTTGTCTGTGTTTTACAGACACAAACAAATTTGGTGGGCGCACCTAGGATAAAACAAAAGTGTGAATAAGACTGCCGTTGCCCTTTTTTATGTATACTTCACATTTTAAATTAAACAAAGCATCTAGGGATATTTAATTCCTTCTACATTAAGTCCTGTTGCCATGGCTAGTAAATGGCATGTGAAAAAGAAAAACAAATTTCTCTTTTACCATCCTTAAACATGAGAAAGACAAGAGACAATGGCATTCAAGTAGAGACAAGTGACCCAATTTCATCTTGTCAGGAAGAAGGTAACTAAAACAATAACTCCAAAGCCTACTGAGAAAGGATTGGCACCTTGTGGTTACCAAGTCCCCAACATTACTACATTCAACTGAGCAAGAGGTATGCCACCAAAAAGCCTTCTTTGTTCTAACAATACAATAAATGTGAACATTTATGATAAACTTTACATGGACTTTACATGACTCTGATCAAATGAGACTAAGATTGAGTTTTTAGTAACAAACACTTATTGAGAAAGAAATTATGAAAACTTGGTAAAGTGCCTTATGTTGGTATGGTGGGGTATAGATATGTGATGTTTTGAGCTGTTTCTCTTTCAGAGTGCATATCAATAACTCCTTGAAATGGCTCCTCACTTGTCTTTCAGCAGCATATTAAACAACATTAAGTTATCAAATCAACACATAAATAGTTCATAACATGCAAAATATCAGGAATCCAGGTTTAAGGGAATAAGTATAGATCTTTAATGGTCATATTAGTCTCAAGGTTTAAATCATATGGAAAGGATGTGGGATTTGGTGCAAAGAAGAGGGCACAAATGAGGATTTTGGATGAAATAAGGAGAATTCCCAAAGATGACTGTTCTAAGATCCCTTCAGCCTTGGAAAATCTAACAGAGGTATGTGCTTATTTTGGTAAAATAGTCATTTCTACACATGGGATTTTCCATTTTGAACAAATGTGCAAAAATTGAAACTCTGATTTTTCTAAATGCTTTCAGTGTGAGATTATTCTTCCAGGAGAAAAGATTAATTTATTTAAAGCCAAAATTTGTCTGTAAATGTTTGACAAAGCCAAAAAGTCACACACAATTTCACTATAATCTGCACAATCAAACACAAACGATTTTTTTTTTTTATCCAGGTGCAGAGTCCCACACCTGTTGCAGCAGTTCTCTGTAATTAGCCCAGCAGAATTACCTCTGGTGCATAAAGGGAAGGGCTGAAGACAATGGCGCACTTATTCAGCCCCCTATCATCTCCTTCTCTTTCCTTGCTATGGAGTAATGAAAGATTCTGCCCGTTCTTCAAAGAGACGGGGTTTCCTACAAAAACGGCTGAGTCAGAAGAGAAACGACGTAGGCAGGATGAAAAGAAAAGGAGAACAGTAGGGAAGCAAGCCTGGTAATGCGGCGCTGCTGGTGTGAGGCACGGTGGACCACAGTGATTGTGTTCATTGTAGCGCAAGCGGTAGTAATTTTCAGGAACCAGAAATAAAGCCCATTTCTCTCACACTGAAACTACTACAAGCTGGTAGGGCTTCAAGTCTCTGATCTTGCAACTTTTTACCTGAGTCCTGCGTCATTTTGAAGTCTGGAGGGTTCACTTCCCAAGTCCCACGTTACAGAAGGAAAAAGGTCAGAGCATGATGTAGCATAAAACAATTGTTCTAATTTTAATGCTCCACTGTCGCTGCCTGTTTTACAATAAATCGTAGGCTTACTAACTTTAAGACTCCATCAGAACACAATTGTTTTGGTGTTTTAAAAAGAAATTCTAATTTCCAATCTACGCTTAACCCTAACCCACCGTGGGACAATAAAGGATATTTCTATTTTTCTAATTCAGTCTTTTATTTTATATTCCAGCTATACTCAGAATTGTATTTAAATTTTATTATAATTATTTAAGAAAAGACCAGTTTGCTTTAATATTTAATTTTTTTAACATTGGTGCTTATTAGCTCACAGTTAATCATCTTGTATACCTTGCAAATATTTGGAGGTGGCAGTGGATTGGTTGGCTGAAACAGCTGTCAAGTCTGTGTGCACACAGCTGCCAAGTAGGTGAAGCTGCTGTCTTGTATTTGGCAACTTGTAACCGACAACTTTCTTCCTAATTACTATTAAAATCCACAACAATGTTGCAACAGTGGTATTTATAAGAATATTTAAGAATAATGGGGTTAAAGAAATGAACCCTATTGGGTGTTCCCCCTGAAAAACAATTTCCAGTGCTTTTACCGAGTTTGTTCTTGAGTGCTTCCATTAAAAACGTTGGGTCTATTGGCCAACTGTGTTCTCATCAGTTCCAATGTATCTGAATGAAGTGACTCGATTTTCTTCTCAGGATGTTATAAAGCTATGAAGAAGCCTGGTGATTCAGTTGTGTCAATTAACATAGGCTGGACACTGGCTATTGAGCAACCAATGTTATTGATAAAGCAAAGCTTAACTATGTAGTTTCGACCTAAACCCTTGGCCATTGACCTTTCATTTCCACAGACCTTCTGCTTACATCTGTAAGGCTCTTTGACCTCAGAAAGGAAGAACTCTTACTAACTGTCTAATCTTAAACTTCCTTGAGTGTGGGAAGGTAGATACTTCTCATATTACCTTAAAATCTGCTACTGAATGGCAGGTTTGCATTTGTTTTTCAGCAAGTGTTTTGCATATAAAGAAGAACTCTAAACAAACTGGTTCCCTGGAACGTAAGTAGTCTTTGGTGCACTGGTTGCGTAAAAAGTCTATTTTGAACAAAGTTTTGTCTCCATCCAAAAGAAGACACAGTCCTGTCACACTTAACAGCCCTCTCTGATGACAAGACAGGTATGACCATTTCCTGTCACGTACCTGAAGTTCTGGTCCAGTTTGTCAAATGTTCTTGTGGTTTGTGAAATGACATTATTACCATAAAAGTACAAATCGTTTAATGTTGTATGCATGTACAACAAATTACAAGTTTCCATGCTAATTTTTAAAATTAAATGTGACCATAGATTTTTTTTTTAAATCCTCTTTTTGTTAGAGCTAAAATGCTATAAGAAAATCCAGGAAATTAAATGTTTTAACATATGACACAAATTTGATGTTGGTTGCCAATGAGAGTTGTTGAGTTGTATTGAATAAAGACATTTAAACCACTACACGTGCAAACATTTAGAGCATGATTCAGTAACTCCAGCTGGCAGTATCCCAACTCTAAAAATAATTAGGAAGTAACTACGTAAAGGTTTTTTTGGATTTTAGTGGATAATATTGACTTGATGTGACACATTGACATATTGTGATTCTGATACTTATGTCTTCTTTTTTCTCAGAACCAGGCTTTGTGAGACACATTCATCTGGGAGTCAGCCCCAGAAAAGGTTGGAGTTAAATACATTTCGTGGCCGAAGGCTTACTCCAGTGTTAAGGCCAGGAAGGAAACAAGGGAGCACGAGGAATCTCTGACCGAGGCTGTAGGAATGAGGTTTTAGATGACTGAAGATAAGGTCAGAGGTGCCTACAGGGAAGGAGTTTGCGTCTAACAGACTGTAGCTGTGGCTGACTCGGACAGCAGAGCGTCAGTAAGGTGACTAAAAGGCCAAGAGAAAGGCTGTGGTGATTTCTCAAGGGACAGATTTGTTTTCTCGCGGTTACATCACCCAAGCAAGAAACATAAACATAAACATGCCGAGTTTTTTTTTCTTTTTCTTTTCAACACACAGACGTGTGCAAGGAAATAAAAGAACTCCTGTGAGGTCAGGTCGACTGCGCTGGGGTATCCTTAGCTTCACAGTCTCACTGCCTGCTACCGCAACCACCGCCAACCACTATTTCTTACCATGCCCTGTCCCTGCCTTGTCTCCACTGGCGGCTGTCTGTCCTGACCTGCTGCTGCTGCTGGTTCTCTGTGGTACCGGGCATGTATGTGTGTGCTGTTGAGTTTGGGAGAGAGCCAGTGGCATCACTTTGGAACCAGCAGGCTTTTTCCTCATCTACCTTCTCCCTCATCTTCCATCCTGTTCTTCCTCAGTATGCTTCTACCCGGCCTGGGGGCTTTGCGGGCCTGTGGGTAGGGGCCTTATTCCATCAGCCTGGGGCTTCTGTCGGAGGCTTGTTCCATTTTGCGTCATGGTGTTGACTGAGCGGACCCCACACTTAACTTCCATAGAGCTGCTGGGGTTGGGCGGCAGGGCAGCCGGCGCTGGGCTAACGCAGCACTGTGTTCACCGTGGTAATCTGATGGTCGTGTTTATTTTATGTAGCTCTCCTTTGATGGAGCAGAGAAAGTCTTTGGGCTTTTTGTTTCAGCATTTTCATTGCCAGGTCAGAGGTGCTCGCCGTGGTTACGCTCAGGAAGAATAATATTTGCTCTTATATTCACTCCAAACAGGCTTTTTTCCATATTAGTGTCAGGGATATTCTCTGGGTTTCTGCTTTCCACTAATTCGTCACATTAGAGATGAAGGGAATGGGCACTGTACCTCAAAAGCATTGCTCCCTGGAGGAAAGAGAAGTGCTTCAACAGGTAGTCCCTAAGATCTACGCCTACAGCCTCAAGTGAACCCCTGCAACATTAAGGTGAAACCCGGAGAGATAACCAGTGGCAATAAAAGTCCCAGTAGTGAAGGAAAAAATTCGCAAAAACACATGAAAACACTCTCCCTCCTGCTTGACTGCCTCAGGCTCCACCTCAGCTGTCGGCTGTCCAAACTTCCCAGGGGTTCACTTTAGAAAAAAAGAAAGAAACCTCCATCGTTTCTGCCCAGGCCTTACACTAACTCAACTCAAAGTTCACACAGTCACCCATGTGCCTTGTGTCAGCTGTTTCAGATGGGTCGAAAAGCCAAGAAACCGCACCAGGTCGTTATGTGAGGCTTTGACCAAAATATACAAAACGGAGGGAGCCACCAGATTCACTGGATCCAGTTCTAAGCCTGGTTCCTTTCTGCAAAAACATGCTGTAAAGAGCAATTGAGTTCTCACACTCTAGCTCTCACCTCATTGTTCCGCACTTAACGTTTATCCATTCAGCTTTACAACGCTGACCTGACCCTATTCTTTTGAAGATTAATTAATAAATACCTTTGGGGAAAAGAAGCCCAGACTGTGGCTGGAAGACATGTTTATCTGTCTCAATTTTGTTGTTATAATTGGCCAACGTTTACCCTGCGATAGTAATACTACAGGAATGAATCAATGTCATTCAAGATAAGACACCCTGGGGAGTTTTATACGGATAATGTTTCATTTCCCTCTCAGTTGTTCATTATTTATGATCTTAACACAAAAGAGACTGGGTTTAGGCCAGATGTTAACAATGGGCAAACATTCACACATGGGTTTCATAAACAGAAACCAGATCACCATCAACCGTCTTCTCTTATCTTGAGTATGATGTTAAGTAGAAAGCAATGCACAGGAAGGATTGTTACGCTTCTTGCCTCCATCCATAACATCCCATTATCCCCTTTCTGTCTTAAAACACGGGCCTCTGCTGTGGCTGTAAGGTATGCGCTTGCTAACATGTGAAGGAACCACTGATGTAATCCGGGAGAAAGAAGAAGGTTAGGAGGGAAACTACCGTGCTGGTGTGTAATCCAATGTGTCCTGTTGCCGTTTAGTAACTCAAAGCAATTATCAGCTGGCAGCTCAGGAAACACAAACCAGCAGCTAGATGGAAATTAAATTCAACCATTCAGTCATGACACAAGCTAACTAATCTAATCCACACAAGGTCAAAATAGTATGTAATGTCTGAAATGTATATAAATACACTCACATATTTACATTTTATTTACAATGAAATGAAGTTAAATCTCTCTCCAATGCAGAGCACCTACACCTCATTCTGTGTTGTCCTTAAAAGGCTTCTGGGAAATTCTGGTTAAATATGAGACCTCATTTCTTAGCACAGTTGGCAAAGTTATTTCAAACTGATTGGTTTCTTAAGGGGGCTTCTTGGTGCTGAAATTGCTGTACAGACAATTTCCAACAAAAAATCCTAGGTTCAATTTCCAAACCTGGTGTATTTCTCAACTGATTCTCTGCAGGTATACTGGTTTCGCATGAGTGTTAGGCTCAATGGTTACACTTATTTACCAACTGCCCTGTGTTGGACTGGTGACCTGTCCAGCGGTCATGCAGCCCAATGGCCTGCTAATTCAATGGATTGAGGGTTTATTGGGATGAATCTGACTTTAGGCATGATTTAGAAACTGACAATAGCCTTAAGGGCTGCGCAATGCCAGGCAGACCTGCTGAAATCAGTTCTCATTGTAAAAAGTGCTTTTCAGGATCTTTTTATTAGCCCATAAGGTATACTGCATTGGGGTGAGGGGTTCAAACGAGCTCAGCGTCTTCTGGACCTTGAAAGGTGTGTGTGAACAAAAGGGCCCCCAGCCACATAACCACACACTGACAGTTCGACTTTGGCACGACCATGCAGGGCCTTTTAAGGTGCAGTTATTATTAAAGCTTAATGTTTGGCTGATTTATTTCTTCCAAATACTGTTTTTATGTGTGTTTAGTATGTTTATCCTGCTAAAACATACAATTTCCCTCATATATCAACTCTTTAAAGAATTTTGAGGTCGTTATTCTTCTTTATTATTTATCCATGTAGTGCAATGTACTGATATATATTAAAATATAAAGGCCCCATGAGATAATAATACCACCACAATTCATAATAGTTAATGTGGTGAAAACCTGGTGAAAAGTAAAATATTTGCATGTAAAAGTTTAGGAGATTATTTCAGTTGGGCAGCCATGTACATCAACTGAGCGTAAAGTTGTACCTTTTGGGTTTGTAGGTTCTTCCTCGTCAGCACGCTCTAAAGTAGTATTTTAGGAGTTTATTTTTTATTTTTTTATTGCTTTGGTTCACTGGAAAAGAAAAACTGACATCGGATCTCAAACACTCACCACCAGATAAACCAAAAAGTGGTCAGAATGTCCAAGAATAACGATGGAACCATCAAGGCTCAAGCCACTGGAAACTACGGGAAGACCAATGTCATTGTGTTTGGTCTCGTAACTTTTTTTGATGCCTGGAGTGAGAGGATGCTTAAAAAAAAAAAGAAAAAGTAAAAAGTCACTACTACACAACTGTAATCTAAACGCTTTACAGAGAATAGCAGCTCTTCACACGATCATGCCAAATGCCTTCTGGATATAAACATTGTTGTTAGATGAGACATAAAATTTGTTTGTCAAAGAATAACCATATAAACTGTAAAGCGCATAGCATCACACTGCGGAAAGCGTGGTTGCCTGTTCCTTTATGTATTACATGCATGCCATCAGACAAATAGCTTAATGGTAGAAACAAAAGTAGATCTCTGTCTGATAATATGATAATGATCTCAAACACAACAAAATTGGGCTTTGATGGGATGCAACCGTCCGAGATACATGTATTAAAATCATGTAATCAACTGGTTTATATTAAATCTACCAACTCTGAGAAATACATTCATCAAATATCCAATCAAATTTATAACAAAACCTGTTTAGGTGGAACTTGTTGAGGATAATGTAGGTAACTGCTGGAGGTGTATGTATATAATTTTTGTCTGTGACAATATTTTTGACCATTTGTGGATGCAGAGCCCCTTAAACATGATCTATCAATATTTTTTTTATCATTAAAGTTATTGAGTGTATAATAAATCTTCATTAAAAGTAAAATAAACAATAAAATAAATAAATATCCAAACAGGCTATTTTAAAGTGGCAATGTATATTTTTCACTGTAACTATGTGGGTTTGCCAGGAGAGTCTGCTCTGCAATCTGATTTGGTAGGTTAAAGCAGATTAGAAGCTAATCTGGATCAGGATTTGGCAACTTTTTGTCCTCTGTGTAAACAAATTTTTAAACCTTCCACAGATGGGACAGTCAAGACCGCGGACAGGCCAATTAAGTGAGTCACAATGAGGTAGTGTCAGTCAAATCCAGGGATTCAACAGTCAGAAATCTGCCTGCTTCCCTTGTGTCCTCTTCTCACCCAACGTTGACCCACTGGAAGCTGATTAAAGAAGTTTCCTTTCCTGTGACATGTCCCTACATCTGCCTTGTTCTACAAAGTTCATGTAATCTCATCCTGTTTCGTATCGTTTTTGTTTTGTTCTACCTTTAATCATTCATTATGTTTGTTGCTACTTTACTGTAACCTATTTCCATGTGAACACCTAGCGGCTATCAGTGTCCCACCTACATTCAGTGATGTCAGCATGTTCTCATGTATCATGACTCCGTCCACATCCTCAGCTTCTCTCACAGAGTTTATTTTGTTAATGTCAAACGTCTGTCTGACCAGGTTTCCTGCTCGCTTCTACTTTTTGTCGTCATCCCACTAATCCTCCCCCTCCCCTCTTTTGAATGCACTGTTATTTCTAAGCTTTTCTTCCAGTCTATTACAGGGAATTTCCTTCTTATCACTCACAGGGCCATTCCTTACATTCTTGGCCTGATCTGTCCCATTGCTGGGGGTCCGGTCAAATGCAAGGGTGTCTGTAATACAAGGCAAGCACTGCGGCAAGCAGGCATCATTCGGATGTCTTCTAATTAGGAGCAACAGTGTGATTGATGAGCCGAGAGAGGACAAGGTGGCGAACTGGAAAACAAAGGTTGTGTTCATCAACATTTTGGTCACGCAAACTTGGCAACAGAAATGGAAAAATTTGGATAGCTTTCATGTCTGAGTAATTAGAAACAGCCGAGGGCCCCAGTGCATCCAAAAACTGGGAACAAGAATAGAAAGATTAGAATAACTTTCACGTCGTTCGTTTGAGTCACAAACTTGCTGATGGAAAACGGGATTCTCAAACTGCATATCTCAAGTGAGCATTTATGTTTCCTCTCAATTAACTGAGGTTAAGAAAATAACACTCCTGACATTGCGGGTTGTGGCAGGGCATGCAGATTAAAAGATGTTCTTTAGACATATGAGATGGAGGATGATGGTGGCTAGGAGGAATGCACAAAAACACATTACTTCCATATCTGTCAGTACTTCAGAGATAAGATTGTGTGCCCAAGAAGTATGAGAGACAGATAGTTCTCAATTTTTATAAACAGTTACTGTTACTGATTTCATTCCACTAGAGGATACAGAAAAGAAAAACAAACAATGGAACAATATAATGTAGAAAAGGTAGTCTAATTTAAAAAGGGAGACTGTAACATTCCAAAAATTGGTGGGTAAAAAAATCCAACCAATTTAGTTACTTTGGTATCCCAGCAGTGGGTAAAATATAGACTGATCCTGGCATGAATTAATTTAAAACAACACAGTTGGATTTTGAGTTTGAGCAAATATATTACACGAAAAAATAGGTGACTATTTTCAAGTCAAAGTAAAATAATTCTTCAGAAAAAGTATGTCCAATACCGTATTACTAAATGAGCATCAAATCTATCTATTTGAATCTACATCTAATCTTTCCACACTAAGTTGGGTGCTAGTGTTTACCTCCATAAGTCACTGGAAAAAGACGATGTACATCTACGACAAGCCCCTACTCCATCACAGAGACACATATCTATACAAAACTAACGATAAATTCCGTTCCCAAATTAAACTAGAAGACAGAGAGGAAAGTATATTCCACCTAAGAACAGTCATCTGAGACAATGTTACTGTCTAATTTAAAACGCACTGTTTTGTCTTATAAGTCCCAATTTCAGCTGCAGCATTCCGGTTTTATTATCAGAATCACTTAACAATATAAAAACCAACCCAGCATCACTGTTTTGGGCTGCTGGTGATGTTCTTTTAGCATGGTATTTCTTTCTTCACATTTAGAACCCCTTAGTACTACAGGTAGCAGCACCTAGCCAACCTTGGTATTGTTGGTGACCATGTGAAGTAATGAACAATGAGTTTAGTGTACTCCATTGTCCTCCACAGTTCCTAGATCTTAATCGAAAACAATATCTTTGGGATCTGGACAAAGGGAAGATTGGCATCAATGATCCAAAGGTATAAAATCTGCCGGAACTACACGATACCATCATGCCCATCCTTGCCAAAATCTCTAAGGAGTTTTTCCAAACACCTATCACAAGGAATTAGGGAAGGCAAAAATGGATTCCAACGTATTTCAAGTTGAATCTAACATAGTAGCTGGTGAAAGTAGAACACTGTTAATCACGGACGTAATTTTTTTTTGGGGGGGGGGGCATGTCCCCTGCACTTTTTCAAATGTCCAATTTGGTCCCCTCCATTTTTTACTGTCCAAAAACAGTAAAATTCTCAGCACTAGGAAACAACCGCTCAAGCTGAAGCCCGCTTCTCTGAGTTTAGACCGCCCAGCACTTGATTGGCTCTCTGTTGTTTGGATCTCTTGTGTGATTGGCTGTCTCCACCGTCACTCGTTAGAAGCTAACGTTACAATCAGCGCCATAGAGAGAGAGTTCGGACACTACCATTGACTTCCATAGAAAGAAGCATGGAGCTGCTAATAGGTCCAAACACCAGCAGTTCCAGCATTGTTGTGCATTTTCGGTGTTTTCGTAAGTGTTTTCTACGGTAAATTGATAAAAATACGACTTTTTTCTGCTGTTGTGAAGTGTTACCTGACTGTTCCGTATCACAGTAATATTTTATATTGCCAGTTTTTTTTAATTAAGCATTTTAACTTGCTAACTTAACTTGCTAGTTGTGTTTTAGCTGGTCATTACAAGCTTGGTGGGTTTAGACGGGTCCATCTGATTCAGTGTTTTAAAATTTTCATGACAACTTACATTCTGAACTTCAGTAATTTTCAAATTGCGGGACCTCGGATAGAAGGATACTGTATACGTTAGAAACTGTAAAGGGTGACAAAATGGAGTGCTCATACTCTGGTAATAAGGTAAGCAGGTTTACATGCAGTCTGAGGCAGTATTCAATGTCGAGGTGCAAGAAATAGGGTCAGGGGTACAGGCATCAAAACTCTCAGAGAAGTCAGGGATCATGACAATGGTCAAAAGACAGAGAAAATGTCATACATGATCCAGACTTTAATCAATTGTATGTTCTCAAGAACTTGACAAGACTATATTATTACAATATTTTGGAGAAAGCTAAGAATCATTAACCAAAGAAATAAAAATGTCACAAATCATGAACAGTGCTTTAGTGATAAAAATCAATGTATATTGCTCCTTCCTTGGTCTGACTAAATTAGATCACTTTACAACCCATTTATATGCAATTTGTTTTAATCCTGCCTGATTAGAGCACGTGTAGCACGCTGACATAGATATTAGCACTATTGCCTTAGGTTCTGGGTTATTGTCTCAAGCAGGGTCTTTCCACAAGGAGTTTGTATAATCATCTTATGCATGTGTACTGTAAGTTTCTCTGTGGGTACTCCGTCTTCCTCCAACAATTTAACAGCAGCATTGTTTTGTTAATCCAATACTTTAGATTGTCTGTAAGTGTGAGCATGAGCGTGAGTGCATGGTTGGTTGTCATGTATGTCTCCGAGTTGCTCTGTGACTGACTGGAGATTTAGCGGGTCATTGTGTAGATTGAAACGGCAATTGGTGAACAGGGTGCTATAGAAAAACACAACCTAAAGTTAGGTGATATATTCCCAGCTAAACAATTACAATTCATCCATATTGAGTGTGTTTTCTGTTTGCACGACATAAAGTGAAACTTAGAGTCAACCTTTTCTGATTCTTTTCACAAAGCTAAGTCAGGTGAATGAGAGCTCTCTTTGAGTCCCAAACACGCTTCCAAACTTCAGCGCTCATCCACCAATACTTACATGTGCCTTGCCAAAACATAAAAAGTGACAACGCACGGATATGCAATTTCCTCTTCAGTGTTTGCTTTCAGTTATGATGAAATTTACACACTATATGGCTGACGTAGAGGAAGAGGCGGCTGGAATGGGTGAGCCCATGTGTTCTGTGATAGGTCATGTTATCTGCTATCACTGTTGTGGGGGGTTTGATTTATGATTGTCACTATGCAATGAGTGTTAATTTAATGAATGGACGGTGATGAGGGGGGCCGAAGTGCGTCAGCATTCAGAAAAAACGCCCGAACATGTCACATTAAAGGGGGCAGCAGGTTATAAATTGCTTAAAATGCTTAGGTGAACCGTCTGACAGACGTAAGCAAATGGGCACAAGATTGCGTGTGTGCCTCTTGTTGACTGTGTGATTGCCAAAAGGGCATTCTCTCGACCCCACCAAAGTGGCTAAGATCGTATCATGTTGACAAAGTCACTCCAGAGGGCAAACTGTGACATCAAACCAGTCATGTTTCTTTAGGTACTCCCGCTTGCATCGCTTTTTTCCCTCTGACCCTCCTCGGCACCCTCTGCCCCAGTTTCACTCTTCCCTCCAACCTCGCCGATTTCCCATGTGTTTGCGAGCAGCCCTCTGCTTCTGTTGAACAACACGACAGGGAGTTCAGTGTGTGGCTGACGTAGACGCACAACGTGCCGGCCAGTGGCGGTCAGCCCCGATAGAGAGCGCATCTCTAGCAGACACACGCAGATGGAGCAACTCACCGCAACTGGCGCAAGACAGACAAAGAGTCAGAGGCTCGAGTCTCCTGGGGAACTACTGAGTCTGCTGAGGAATGTTCCAAATATAGGCACTTGGACTTTTACTCTTCTTCATTGTAAGAATGTTAAAAACGGATAGGATTACCCTTTGAACGCATAATTTCTAAAGCCTGACACGTTAGTTTTTTTTTTCTTGGTTTTTATGTGCCAGACCAAAAAAGTGGAGATCTGAAAAGTGATCTCAAATAAAACCCATTAAACCAATTGTTTTAGGATTTACCAAATGAAAACTAAAGCACGCTTTTGTGTAAATTAATCTTCAACAAAGAATAAAAATAAAAAAAACCTTATGAAAAAGATGAATTGTAATCTGAAGATGTGGGAATTCTGCAAAACCATGTTGGAAGTTAAAACAACTTGAGACTATGACAGAGGTTCCCCTGATAGTTGGACAAATTACCTTAAACATACACTCAGATCTACATTACATTTACTCAGATCAAAGAACAGTTTACTAACTAACTTACTAAAAGGGGTATTGTGTAACCCCACAAGACATGTACCTTTAATTGCAGCCAAACATGCTTATCAAAGTATTGACAATTCATAGGGAAACTTTTACAAGGTACTGTAGCAGTGAAAGGGATAATAGAGATGAGAAAAAAGAAGGATGCAGACGGGACATTCAATGACAGGGGAGGAAAGAATGTTTAGGGCGACTGAGAAGTGTGATGAAAGTTGCAGAAGGGGGGAACCTGAGCTCTGAGACAGGCCCAGCCTCTCCAGCCGATTAACACCAGTCTGAAATGGAGAGAGCATACAGGCTGGATGGAAATTGTGTTTGCACAGTAAAACGTTCCTCTTGCGTCGGTAGCTTTCTTCCCACACTCACTCTTGCAACTCTTCTCTCCTCCTTTTCCTAACTTTGTCTATGACTTATGGCTTTAGACTTGGGCATTTAGAGCCCCCCCCCCCCTTACACACACACTAGTAGAGAGAAGCAGTGAGAGTCAGAGGGAGAACGTGAGCAGGTGAGAAACATAGAGCCGGGAGGGCTGGAGAGGTTTTAGAGGGTTTTAGCTGCCGCTCGCCATCACACGCCTATGCATACACTCATACACTGTGTTTTGTCACATACCATAGAGTTTGGCCTGCAAACAAAATGAACCTTGTAAATGTGAGCCTAATAGAGAGGTGATTTAAACTTTTTTTTTTGCCTCATGCACTCCCTTTCATCCTGCGTATCCTGCCCTTTGCATGGCTTCGTGAGCTATGCCAGCAGAGGAAACCTGCAGTAATGATGCTGGTTAAGGTTCCCATTTAATAGAGTAATAAAAAGGAACAGCAACAGATGCACAACAGCCGTATCTGTCTTAAGAGGCTTGAAAAAAGAAAGGGGAAAGTGATTTGTAAACCCCCATCTATAGGGGGCTTTCCGAGCTAAAGACCCTCTAGAGGAGAAGCAGAACAGAGTTATGGCTTAATGGGATGCTCTTCATTTAGAGGACATTATTCCTCATTTCTAACTGTGAGGAGAGAGACAGCTAGAGACGTCACTTTATTGCCCAATGACTGCAGCCCCCTCATGTGTGTCACTCTTTCTCCGTAACACCCCCTGAACTAATAACACACTCACTTTCTCTCTGACGCAGGTTTGGGGGGGCGGTTGGGAGAATAAGGGGTCGCGGGGCTTCGATTTTGGTGGGCAGTGAGTTTAATTTAACGTTACCATGGCAGCCTTCCCAGATTGGACACACTACTGCCTCCCTGGAGCGAACTGGAGAAAAATTAATGTAAGGCAGGGGCAATAGAGCAAGGGGCAGAAGAGTGGAGGTTGTAGAGGTCATGGGGAAACTTTTAAGCATACTGTTATAGTCGCGTAAATATTAACAGTAATAGCTTGGACCTTTGGTTTTTCCTTTGAACATAATCTTTGGACTTGTTTGTTCAGGCCCTCTTGGAATTCCCACAAGGAAATGAGGGTGCAACATAAAAATAACAAATTTCTGGCTACTGCTCCCCCCATAATCCCTTTCACTACTACAGCGACGCCGCGTCAAGGCCAACACATTCACTGTTTGCTCATGACACAATAAGGTAAGCAGGACATGAGACTAAAACCCTAAAATCCACAGGAACGTTTTATCATCCACCTGGACATGGAAATTAAGCCACGGCAATAAACATTTATTGGAAGAGCAGCATCACTTGAATGGGCTGATTTGGTATTTGTTCATGTAATCAGACCGTGGCCGTAATCACACAAGAGCAAATGACACAAAAAATTCCCAACATGACAAAGTACATTTTCGGTGACTCTCTTCCTTGTCAGATAACTAATCAGTTCTGAGTTGGATTATTTCAAGACTAAAATATTTATATGACATTAGGGATATTAAACTTAACAGTGACTCCTCTGCGATAAAAAGCTATTTATAGTATGCTTCCTCTATCATGTAACAAGGAACGGGGATGTTAACTTCTCAGAATGGTTGGTGGAGTATTGTGCATATATCTTGAGTCAACCATCATGTCTTTCTCATTCTTCCTGGGGTCCAGACTTCCTCCGAACTTTTGAAGTGCTCATGAGTAATTTAAGGTAGCAGAGGTCTTTCTTTGAAGTTTGTTTTACTTTTTTGTCTCCTTTATAGTTTAATAGCTGGCCAGTTGATGAGGAATTTTTCCCTTTAGTTTGTTAAGCCTCTTAACTTTGACCTTTCAGTCATTTGGGGATTAAAAGATCTAGTTTAAAAAGGGTTTCCTTATAAAGCAAACGTGTCAAAAGGATACAAAGTGCTCAAGTTTCTTTGGTACAGTGCAATCTCTAGAAAATATCCGATATAAGACGAAAATAGTCGTTTTTGCACCTTAAAGAGTAACTGGTTAAAACCATGGCACACAGTAGAAAACTGTTGGTGGATGGAGAGAGTCACACTCAAAGACAGACTTTAAGAGTGGAATAAATTTTTCCCTGGGATGGGAAATGCTCTGGACACTGATGGTTTGTGGTGGTTGGCACATGTCTAAAACAATGGAATGGTAGACCAGGGTGTGGTAGGAGAAACCAACTATTGCGAGAACATATATCTAACCCTCCATGGGAAAGTTAACTCTAGGGTAGGATCTTCCGCTGAACCCGAGGTTCAGGGGAAGTAGTGTGTCACAGTGTGCTGGATTTTTACCATTGCATACATGCTCATGGTATCATCAGAGTTCAAACATCCAGTCCACTGTAGTTTTGCCTATCTGGCATAAACCTATAACTTTTTACCTTAGGATAACTTGTGACAGTGCTGCAGGAGTACGGTAAAGCTGGGTTGCTTTCAAAGGCTTTCCAGGCTCTTCATTCATTGACTAAAATAAATTGATCTTATTTCTAGAGTAGTTGGGGACCTTCTCCAGGTGGAGCCTTGTCCTGAGTGCTGTTTGTGGTAATTATGGACAAAACCTCAAGTAGTAGTTATGGAGTCTGATTTGAAGACTTCAGGGATTCCTCTTTACTGTTTTGAAAATGACGTGATTCTGTTGACCTGACCTGATACTGAGAATCATCTCATCTGTAAAGCTACTGAGCCGAGAATCAGGTCTCCAAGTCACAGGACATGGTTTTCAAATGGAGAAAGGTAGACTTCTCCCTCCAGGTAGGGGTGCAGTCTCTACCACGTGTAAAGGCAATAGATCTATTGCTTACTGCCTAGTTTGCTGCAAGTGGCTTCCGGCTTGTGTGAGGCAGAATTAGCTAAGCAAAAAAAGGAAGCCCTTAATTTACGTGTCTTTAAACATTCTGAACCTTACTTAATGTACGATCATGAAATGTGGATCATGTATGAAAGAGCAGAATATAGGTAGATGAATAAAGGCATTCTCCGTATGGGGCTTAAAGATCTTTGAGTAGAGCTGCTGGTATACAACATCAAAAGGATTTAATAAAGGCATTTTGGCAATAAAAAAAATACAGGTCGTGTATAACTCTGAGGCCCTATATCTAAACTCAACCTTTTGCTGTTTCAGACCACAACACAAGTAGAACTTTCTTCCACAATGAGCCAGACAGCCATAGTGGTGGGAACATGACTTAGCGTTCAGTTTGCCTTCGTAAAATATAAATAATGAATTTGTAAAGAAAGACATGGTTAAACAACATCTACCGTTATCTTTCCAGCAGTGATGCTCATTTATTTTTGATTCACAGATCCAAGTTATTAAGAAGTCTTTATATTATTAACTGAAATAAGACTAAGAATAACAATAATATAAGTATGTTTAGTTGTTGCTATTATCGACAAATAGCAAAATTGAGAAAAATTTAAGCAGTTTTTTTTAATAAACTTGTTTGTTTAATTAAAAAAATTATTATGATAAGTAATAACTGTTTTAACAGTAAAGCATGACTAGTTCACCCAAATTCAATGTATAAATGAGATACAAAAGAGTGTTAATGCTCCCAAACTGTGGAGAATAAACTTTTGAAACCCACTTCTCTCTCTGCTACTTTCTTCCTTTGTCCAATCTACTTAGTTACCGTTAGGAAGGTTGTCTTCTGGAGCAGTCAGAACAATCTGGAGCTGAACACAGCAAAAACAGTGGAGATGACCGTGGACTTCAGGAGGAGCCCCCCAACCCCATCCTACACAGGACTGTGATGGCTGTGGAGTCCTACAAGTTCCTGGGCACAACGATCTCCAAGGACCTGAAGTGGGACAGCAACATCAACTCCATCATCAAGAGGACTCAACAGAGGATGTACTTTCTGTTCCAGCTGAGGAAGTTCAACCTAGCCCAAGAGCTGATGGTGCAGTTCTACACAGCCATCATAGAGTCCATCATCACCACATCCATCACAGTGTGGGGCAGTGCTATCACAAAACACGACATCAAGAGACTGCAGCGCATTATCAAGTCGGAAGAGAGAACCATCGGTGTAAAGCTGCCCGCACCGCTGGACCTGCATGCCTCCAGAACCAGGAAGCGTGCAGAGAAAATCATCACCGACCCGTCTCACCCTGGCCGTCACCTGTTTTGGTGCCTTCCATCAGGCCGACGCTTCAGCCACATGAACACCCGTACGACCAGACTACAGAGAAGCTTTTTTCCAACTTCCATTATTCTCATGAACAATTGAACAATTTATTTATATATTTTTATAACTTCTATAGTTTTTATACTGCAAAAAAACTGCACTTTAAAAAAAATATTAATTACACATGCTAAATGTTACAAATGTTTCTTTACTGTATTTTTCATGCACTGCAAGCATCTGTGTAACCAAAAACAAATTCCTTGTATGTGTGAGCATACTTGCCCAATAAAGCCTGATTCTGAGTCTGATTATTTCAACCTTGTTAACCTTTTGTTTTCTCAGTGTTCTTCTCTCCATAGTAGCCACACCTGGGCTGGCGTTCTGTTAGCTGAGACAGCTTCTTGGATGAGAACATGGGCTGAGATGCTTCCAGTGACACTCTACAACTGCTGCTATAAACTCTATTATTTCAGTATCCTGTGCTTGTAATTTAGTTTTCTATCTTTTCAAACCCCCAGTCGGTCGTGGCAGATGGCTGCTTGTACTGAGCCTGGTTCTGCTGGAGGTTTCATCCTGTTAAAGGGGAGTTTTTCCTCTCCACTGTCGCTATATGCATGCTCAGTATGAAGGATTGCTGTAAAGTCAACAACAACACAAACCATTGTTTCGGTCTGCTGATTCCAGAGGAGCGAATGCTGCAAGTCAATGACTTGATGCAATCTGCTGGGGTTCCTTAGATTGGAAACTTTTTCAAATTGATTTGTTATGATGTATCTTTGATTTTAATTGATTTTCTGTGAAGTGCCTTTAGACGACACCTGTTGTAAATTGGCGCTATATAAACAAACTGATTCTTGATTCTTGATTCTTTAAAAAGCCTGGAGAAATGTTGATCAAGACGATTGTAAAAGACTGTGAAAGACAGTTTGGCTTCTTGGACGTGATACATAAAGAAATTAGAGGTGGTTTAAGACTTTTATGCAGCCCTATAACTACAGCCAAGTGGTTGCTGTGTCAGATCTAAGCATAGTATAATTTATTTTTATAATGAGCCGCATTGCCATAGCGGTGAAGCTTGGGCCTTGCTTTCAGTTGCTTTTGCAATATAAATGGTTGATCCTTAAAGAAACATGTATTAAACAAGACACAATCCAATCTTCCATGTGATGTTGCTAATTTATTTTTTCACTCATACATTCAAGTGAATCAGAACTTTTTAGCGGAAACAAGACAGATAAAGCTGACAATTTAGTGGTTCTGTTTGTGTGATAACAAAGGATCATCATCATCATATAGTGACAAACACTGAGGTTTTTGTGCACTTGTTGCACCAAAATTGAGTCCATTTTTTGTAACAAGAAAGAAACCAGAGAGCTCTAATAGAGTTTGCTTAAATCTGAGGTTTATTAAAGCCAGTTTTGCCTTGAACCCGGTAATGAGTTAGTTCTTCTCAAGAAGAGGGAGGCACTTGGGAGATTTAATGTCTGTGTAATGATGTGTACATGCCATGGCGCACAGGAAAGCCAGTGTAAGGCAAGTTGACGGGGAGCTTGTGTGAGTAAAGTTTGTCTGGCAGGAAAGGCAGGCAGCGCTTGTCCTGTCACAGGTTCCCCCTTCCTCTCTGATGCCTTTGAGGTCGTCGTCTAAGCGTCTCACTCTGTTTTCTCCTCCGATGGTGGTTTACACAGATTGGTGATGTAATGGTTAGCATATGAAGGCCACACACAAACACACTCTCACACACAGGCGCGCACAAACACTGATGCTCATGCTCCATGCAGACGCCGCACCACATACCCATAATTACACACATACACTGAATGCACACCCTTTTAGACAAACCCTGGATTCCCCCTTTTTCCGACAACCGTGCAAACGCGATGTGCCCTCTCCCATGCGCACACATAAACAAAGATGCATGATCGTTTTTTTATTTCTTTTTTTCATTTCATTTTGCATGCTGAGAACCAGGCGCACACCATCCCCTTAAAAAGAGCAGCCGCCCAGCATCTGTAAAAGTGCGTGAACGACCAGAGCCGGTGGATGGGCCCAACATCAGACCCTGTGCCTCAGAACCACCCAGGAGACCCCCATCATGCGGCGACGAGGGGAGAGTGACTAACTTCACTCTTTCTTTTCTTCTCTCCCCAGCTGTGTCTTCAAACGTCCCTTTGATGTGGGAAATTAAAAAGAGCGAGTGTGTCAATATCTCCCCACGACCAACCACACTCATCTACTTCCTCTCCTTCTCCTGCTTGCCTACCCGGTTTCTTCCCATGGAAGCCTCGCGTTTGAGAAAGCAGACCCCTTTGCATCACAACAACTCCAAAAGCCCACTTGTTGCCACTGTCCTCGTCGGTGCGTGTTTGTGGTTGTAGGCCCGCCACTGGACTGGCAACTCCGTGTGCGCATGAGTGTGGACACAAAGCCCACCACTAATTATTTTTCTAACCATAACATGAGTGTATGTCTGCAAATGAGGGGTGTCCTGATCTTACACCCAGTCTCAAAAATGCTTGTTGCTCCTTTCCCATTCCCTGTTTTTGTGTATATGTGTATGACTGGTTTGTGATATACTGTACAGTTTGTGTACAGTATGATGTGCTAAGTGTCCCTCTGTGATGACTGGAGACTCATTTTTGCCTCTGTGCCACACTTTGCTGCACAAGACTGAGTGTTTCCAGGCTGCTTGTTAGACTTGTCAGACAAACATGGTGTTTTTGCATGTATTAGAAAGACAGTTTCCGGCTTTATGGAATCATTTAAGTGCATGTTTTGAATATGTGCGGCTGTATGTTGACCCCTCTGCCCCCAAGTGAGTGTGTGTGTTCGCTTTCTGTTACTGAGCAACACTGCTTGGAGGCCCTGGACAACACCTCGCTCCTATCCCGCTCTCACTCCTCACTCTTTCCTTCATCCCGAGGAGGAAGAGAAGTGTGGATGGGGGCGAGTGGAAATAACAGGCTGTTGTCTCAGCAGGGGTTGTGATTTTATTTTATGTTTCTCAAACGCAAACAGGACATATTCAAATACAATGCTGTGAACAAGAAGTTACAGCTTCTAGATTTCTTCTAATTTTTATTTTTATTAGGCACACTCAAATGTTTCAGATCATCAAACAAAAAACGTGACAAAAAAAACAAAAAAAAAACAGAGTAAACAGAAACATAATTTTTGGAACTGAATATCTGATTTTACTGACAGGAGGTGCTGAAGCTTTAATCAACTGTGATTTACTCTACATGTTGGATAGCTAACCTCATTTTCAACAGCAACACCCAAACACTGACTGACCTGTTGAATCGAGAAGTCAGTTGAACAGAACACGTCCGACAGCATGAAGTAGGCTGAAAGATCACAGATTAGACATTACGCACTGATCTTAACATATGTAAGGATAGATGAATAGCAAATTATTGAAATATGTCAATTTAGAAAGAATAAGAACAGATTTTGGGACTACAGTCAAATAAAATTAAAGTGTTGAGCCTTCCTAAGATTTACCTCCTCTTCCAGGAGGTCACAAAAGAACCCAGAAACATGTCTGAGGTGCTCTCTGGTACTATCTGATGTGAAACTAACATTGTTTGGCCAGCATGGCCAGCCTCCAGTTTTGGCCCCAAGAACTAAACTACATCTAGTTTATGCAACGGATAAATAGGAAAAATCCCTATTTTTGGGTTGAATATATAATTGATGAGTGGCCTGAACACAAGCGATTCCACTTCGAAATCGCCAATAAAGCACTTTTGTTTAATGGCCTAGTCAAAGTCTAGATTCTAATCCTATTGAGATGCTGACTCTAAACAGAGTGCTCTCTTTTGAAACCCATCCAATGTAAGTGAAATACGACACTTCTGTGTCAAAATTAGTTCACTGTGATGTAAAAGACTTGTTTCCAGTTAATTTTAAGATGTGTAACAGATCAAGTTATTCGGCTTGGGTGGACAGTAATTTTTCACACATTTCCAGATTTGTTAGGACATGTTTTCTTTTTTTCTTTTTTTTACAAAAAAAACTGAGCTCATTTTATTTCACTCTGGCATTAAAACATGTTAAAAAAAATGACACAAAAAAATACATAACTTCAAAAGAAATCTGCAGGGTGGAAACATAGATTTTTACAGCACTGTAGTATAAGAAGCAGAAAGAACAGGTAAAACTGGAAAGGATGTGCGAGATATGCTGATACACCTGAAAACAATGGGCTTTTTTCAGCTGTGATAGAGAGGAGCGATTTGGAGATGGGTAGATAAAGAGAGAGGTAGATGTGGCTGATGATTGGCGCAGGTAGCGGGATACGACGGAGGAAGTGCTGCAGATAGGGAACCAGGACAGGAACGGGAGAAAGTGATAGAGGAGAGAAAAAGAGAGTGAGAGCAAAAAGAAAACAACGGAACAAAGTTGTTTTTTTTCAAGTTTCGCCAAAGGGAGACAGGCAACAGGGAGGGGATAAGGAAAGGGAGCCAGAGAGAGGAGGGAGGGTGTGTTTGTGTGCGTGTGCGTGTGTGTGTGTGTGTGTGTGTGTGTGTGTTTGTCTGTGGATGTGTGTGTGTTTTTATGAATGAAGTGAGTCACTGCCGATGTGTCATAGGCCCGACGTCTTTATAAAGGAAGTTTTAAACAAGCCTAAACACTTCACTGCGCGCAAAAATTGGACTTACAACCATCGCATCCCTCTCTCTCTGCACTCCTGGTTGCCTCTTCTTCTTCTTCTTCTTCATAAAAAAAATCCCTCTAACTTTTCGTCAGGGGCTCCTCTCAAACTTTCCTACAAAGTTTGAATTTATTTGTTGCCTCTTTTTTATATATATTTTTCTCTGCGCCCTGCGTCTGCGCGTCTCCGTGCGCATCGCTCATCCATTTGCGCGCCGCTCATCCATTTGCGCACAGCCATCCTCCGAGTCCTGACAAGTTTTCTGAGGAGCCGGAGCACGTGACAGTCTCAGGACCTCAATTTATTTATTACATAATTTATATTTATTTATTTATTTATCCGCTTCTGGACCAGAATCAATATGAAATGTAAGTATTTATTTGAAAATGATTTTAAAAAATGCTATTTTCTCATTTTTTCAGATGTGTGTAATATATATAAATGTTATATTACCTATAATGAAATCAAGATTTCTTACCTCTCTTCGCTGCTTGGCTTCTTTCCAGTGTGCAAGAGTAACCACTTTGTTTTAGTTTATTTGTTTGTTGCTTTTATTCTTGTGGCTCACCTGTAATTACCGCGCTGCGTTCATCAGTAGGTTTTTCCCTGTAATGCTTTAGTCCTACCTTGTACTTGAACTTGAAAGAAGCAGGAGTCGGGGCGGAGGGGTGGTGGGGATGGGAGCTGAATGAATGAGCCTACTGTTAGGCTTTGGCTCCGACTTTTTAATTTACACCACCGAGCTCACCTACCTATCGAGTTACAGGTGTGACAATCGGCGGCTTTCATGAGAAGTGATGGAGATATTCCGTGTCAAAGCTTTCTTCTGTGTTTTAATCATTTAATGATGCGCGTTCAAGCCTGTGACAACATGACTCCTGAGGATTCCTCTTGCCAAGTCTATAGCCATTGTTTATGTTAGTGCGCATCATCCTCTCCTCCTGCCACCCCTGGCCTCGGGTTATTATCATGATGGTGAGATGACAGCGCCTCTCCCCTAATTGCTTCCGTTTTTTTTCTCCCCTCCTTACACCCAGTGCTGCTCGATTCCTCCTCCTCGCTGCTCCTCTCGCTGCTATTGGCTCAGCTGCCTGTGTTCACATCTGGCTCACTTGTACCTCACCGGCGCTCCAGCGACCTGGATAAGCTGTCCAACCAGACAAGAAACCTCATGAAGCTCACCCAAGAGCTGCTGGTGAGTTGACATGTTTGGCCCGATCTAACCTTGAAATGTTTCTCCTTCTTTATTGAATATAGGGAAATAGAACCCACGGGTTAATCTGTAACTCACACACCAGATTTTATTAGGACTTAAACATCAATCACTAAACCTTCCTTCCAGTTGTGAACCCTTTTGTTGGAGATCACAACTGCCAAAAGTAGCTGTTTTACATATGAGCAGTATAGGCAGTTGCCCAGGCCGGCAACGGGCAGGGATACACTCATGTAACAAATACACGACTGCACGGTATAACTGTCAGCTGAGGCCCAAAAACATTATTTTTGTTTTGAATTGCTTTCAGGCATGATGATGGGGAGTTTGCGCGACCATCTATTGCTGAGTCGTGATTTATGCAGAAGCGTCATGTACAAAGCTACACATCCATTGGCATTTAACGTCCTCCAAATTTTAATAGTTATTATGACTTCCACAAGCAAAGTAACTATGAAGTTTGTTCCGTAGTCTTTAAGTCTTTAGGAGACCCCGATTGGGAACAAACAGAAGGTAGCCAATATCTGCAGCTTGCAGTATTTCCCCAGGTTATTGTATAAAAGCAACGAGATTTGCTGTCTGACCCAGGGCAAATGTGTGGATTTATTCTACTTAGTTTCCTTTTCTTTGCCTGAAGTGCAACAACGGTTTTATAACTTACTAGGGTCAGAGGTTGCATTAATAGACAAACCTTTTTAATAGTTTTGAATGATGATAGAGGTTAGGGTGTTTTTTTTTTATTACTAAACAGAATGCCCCACTTGTAAATGTATTGTTTATAGTCTTTAAACTCTACCTTACCCTTCATCCCACCTCCCACCACTGAGGCCGGGCTCAGAGTGCTTCCGCCTCGGGCCGTTCCCGCTGTCACTAAACGGCGCTAATGTTAGGCAGCGCTTGCATCACGCTGCGTGCTGGAAACAGTGCTCAACTGCAAAAGCCTGTGTGGGCCTTAAGCCGCTTTCATTAATCACAGACTGGGTGCACGCTTAGATAATTTGACAGAGTGATCTCACTTTTAATCCACGAGCAAGAAAAGGTGTGACTCAACAACCTCCTGCAGTAATTGGATGGAAGGAGGACTATCAAAGCTGCGTTATGGTGTCAATGAAAATACAATTAGTTTGAGAAAGCACTAAATACCTGGCTGTGCTAAATCATGTTTGGATTCCACTATGAGTCGACGGAGTGGGGGGAATTTTTCTTTTCTTGACCAAAGTTTGCATATCATGTTTTAACAATCTATAAGTGTGGTCTAAATCATATTTGTTGACAGTCAAGTGAGTAGGAAAATCAGATCTAAGGGCCCGTGCCAGCAGCTGGTGATTGTGTATCAACACTGTGTTTTAACAGGTGAAAAGAAAGCGGGCTCATATCTCCAAATCTCTGGTTACACACCACTGATCTCGAGGCTATTTTTGTAAAATGCAAATCTTCAAACCCCTTTGTTGGGGGGATAACATCAAAAATAGCAACATACTCTCTCTAGTTTTGGACGTTAGATAGTGTTACGATAGCGACCGTGATGCTTTAAAACAATGTCGTTGCTATCGTACAATCTAGAATCCTGTGATGAATAAGCTCCTGTATCGAAGGGGATTTGCGGGGAACTTATAAATAACATTAATTAAAAAAGATTTGGTTTTTGTTTAATTGGCACTCTTTTTAGTGGAATTCCTCTAAAGTCTGGGTGGGTGTGGGGAATGTTTCTGCAAATAAGCAATGAAACCGATTAGTCTAGAAGGGAGAAACGTGTGAGATCTGACACAGCTCTAGATTTCCACTGTAAATGACTATACGTGTATGTTTGGGCCCTCTCTGTGGATGGGCGTAAGGCGAGCTAATGTCTTAATGCAGCTCAATGCACGCAAATATTGTGGCTGTGCATGCCACTTTACTTGCATTGCAGTGTTTGGTGTTTTGCTTTTCGTTCCTCACTGCAAAGTGGCTCGATAGAAATCAAAAGAAAGGTTTATCACATTTCCACATTTGCATTCAGGAAGAAAAAGGCTGGAGGTTCGGTATTGTTGGTGGGTGAGGTCATGGCCGCCGTCTGAGAGAGGACTAAAAACCGGGATAAGAGGTAGAATTTGAAAGCTGGGATTGATGAAAAAAGAAAAAAAAAAGATAAGGAGATCAGAAGGTTGACTTGATGAAAATCCGGCAACGCGTGATGTTACTGTGTGCACCTGGTCTGACACAGAGGGGGAGACAAAACAATGAAGTGCAAACAGAAGAGAGCACTTATGAAAACCTTGATGGAGAGACATGAGGGACAATGAGCCACATTCAACCCCTGCAAACATCAGCGCAAACAACTGCAGGCAAACAAGGAACACACATCATAGCAGGTTAAGGAAGCATTAAGCAAACTCAGCCTTGTTTATTCAAAACATTTCTCAGCACTCCACATCCTAATGTTGTTATGTTCCTCTGCTGATTAGAAAATGACTCATGCCACATCACCGATCTCCCTGAATTTGAATCAGGGCCGCATCTCGAATGCCTGATGAGGAGCCAAAATACCTGCAGGCAGGTGGTGTATCTCCCTCTGCTGGTCACAGTGAACACAGCATCTGCTGTCTAAGCAAACGTTCACAACACCACGGTAACTGGACATCAAGCAGCACTGCGTCATTCCATGTTTTTTTAGCCTCGACCCGGGAGTTTCCCCACAGGCCTGTGTTGTCTGTCCAGCTTGGGACCGTCTTAGTCACCACTTTGAGTTGTTATCCTCCATCCAAACCAAATAACATTGTGTGGGTTCGGGTCATTCACTTCTATTGTTGGCATTTTTTGGAGGCTGAAAGTGTGTGAACTCACACTGGCCCGTTTGCCCCATCATTGAGAGTTACCGCCTTCAGGCAACGGAGATCCTGCAGGGGATCCTAAATAATGCTTTCCCTGTGTTACCTTGCCTTGTGTCATTATGAGTTAAATTGCACTGATTACTGAAGGGCTGCTTTGTGTCTTATTTTGTCTTTCAGAAGGAGCATGCCTTCGACTCGGATGTGGAGTCACACAGGTTCAGATCTCTGCCTGAAATGAGCAACAGATCGGCCAATGACCTCAGTAATCTTGAGGTAATTCTCATATAATGTGTTTGTACCAATGTGGGTCCATGCATGTTCAGAGTGAAAGGGATAAGAGGGGGTGGTCTATCTCCCCTGGTTACGTATTGCATTGCCTGTGTCGTGACTCTAAGGTGGGTCTGTGTTTCCTTTTATTTTCCAGATGAAGCCCACGTTCTCTCAGCTTCATGCTGACCTGAAGCTCTACGAGCACCACTTCGAGTGGCTCAACAGGGTTTCGAAGAAGCACCAACACCCTGCCGTGCCCAAGCTAGGGGAGATGATCAAAGAAATGAAATCTCTCATCAATCTGCTGCATCGTCAGGTAAGAAAACCTTGAGTCTATCGAGACTGTTCATCTGCAACTTTTGGTATAACATCTCACAGAGAGGAGGAGTACACATTTAAATTAAACCAAGGCTTTACTTGTTAAGCAGATTTCTGATCATGCTATTGGGAAGAAATTCACATAAAATGTTGGAAATAACATGAATGATCAAGATACAAACAATTTAACACAAATACATCTAGAAAATATGTGTTTGAACTAAATAGATAGGAGTAGAAATAAGTAACCATTCTTATTGAAACAAATGAAACAATTAGTAGAAAAGCCTTTATTGGTACTGATAGAACAAACATCTTCTTTAACACAATAGAGCTTCTCTGAAACTTCCAATATTTGGTTATTTCCATAGATCTTACGTTTGATTCAAGCCTAAGGCTGGCTGGGGCATTTTAGTTGCTTTGTTTACTTTCTCTGGAACCAGATATGATTTTTTTTAGCTGTCAATGTTCTTCTAAGAAAATCCCCCTAGTTTCATATTCAAATCTTATCAAAAACATCTCACATCGTTCCCTAATGCATTATTTTTGATTGCGTGAGGTCAGCTGGAACAACATCTTTTTTCTTTTTAACATAGTACCTGATTTTATATTTAAAGAACAGAACTTCAGTCCAGTATTTTACGGACTTTTCCTAAAATTGCTTAGCAAATTGTTTTGGTTTTTTTTCTTCAGATGTGAAGTCTTGTGCGGTAAATGATCATACAGCAGGGTGATGTTAATCACATTACTACAGTACCTGGTCATGACTGATTTATGGCGAAATTATGTTTTAAACCAAAAGCAGGGGTCTCCGAATCCAAGCTTTAAGGTCCGGTGTTCTGCAACGTTTAGACGTTTCTCTGCGTCAAAACACCTGGGTCAAATAATAATGTCATTATCAGGAGTCTGGAGAACTTGACTGAATACTAAGAAGGTTATTCAGCCATTTAATTCAGATGCAATGGACCAGGGATGCATCTCAAAGCTGTAAGACACTTGACCTCGAGGTCAGGATACAAACAACTCCGACCTGAAGGATACTTGCTGGAACAATTTTGTAATATGTCCATAACCAATGCAGTTTCAATATAATTTGCAACAATAAGTTGATGATGGAAAGAAGGATTTTACATAAAATCAAGAAAATCATAGAAAACCCTGAAGGTCTTATTTATGAGGCTGTTCCTGGAAAACTGCGTCTCTTCAGTCAGAGGCTTCTTCAGCTTAGTTGCAAAACAGATCTTTCCTGCCCACAGCCATCTACAAAAACTCCTCACTTAAATGAGATACTCCAACAATATTTAATTTCCCTTTGGGATAAATAAAGTCTTTTTGATTTGATTTGATTTAAAAGGTTTTAAAAGAACGCTTTGACAGTAAACCAGTAAATCTGTCAATATTTTGTTGATTTTCTTTACTTTCCATGTCTTTTTTGCTCTTTTTCTCTTCCTGTTCAATGCTAATTAAGTTTATTTGAAATAACCTAGTTTATTGACTCATTTGTTTTTATTTCTTAGTATCTGTATATGTGATTACCTGAGATTTTACCTATGTTTGGTATGGATATATAACACCGATGTTCTTATTGTTTCTTCTTACCTTCCACTATATAGATGCAGAGAATCGAAGCACCAAAGCTTTCCAATCCAACACCCTCCCTCCCTCCCCACCTCCCATATCACTTCGACGTCTTGCAGTCCAGCCATGAGCTTCTCCAACACTTCAAGCTCTTCTGTGACTGGGCATACAGGGCATTCCTCAGCCTCAAGCCCAAGGCTTCGGCAGTGCAATGATGATCCACAAAGCAGACAGCTGCAGAGCCAGCACGTGGATTTCGTCCTCAGTCAAACTGCAAGCAGGACCATCTCTATGTGCAAAAGAGGCCCAAAATGACAACATCAGTGCTAAGTTTGTGTGTTGAAGAGCGAGGGCCGAAACGGATGGGGCCACACTGCATCACGACTATCAAGAGTCCCATCGCACAACAGCAATCACTTCTGTCGCACAACAGCAATCACTTCAAGATTTCCCTTCTCGTGGCCTTTCTTTGTGACCATTGTTATTTATGTATTTATTTATTTATTGACTGTTAATTATTTATTTATTTTTATATTTATTTGAACTTCCAATGTGTCTCTCTCACTTTTATCTCTTTACTAACGTGAATTCATTTGCCAATATATATATATATATTTTTAAATCTCTTCTGTTTAACTTGGGTCTCCCTCCTTCTTAAACAAACAAAAAAAAAGGAAAAAAGGAAAAAAACGTACAAAAAAATAAAAACAATAGCACTTTTTAAACCTGCAGCTTTTCCATAATATTTCGTTTAAACTTATTATACTTGCATTTTATTTTTGCATTTCTTCCCCCAACCATGTTTCCAGTCGATGTAGCATCCGGGAAACCTCTCACCTACATGGGCATTAAAGTAAACCTTTATCTTGGCGATAATGTCAGCACTACATAATGGTAACTATACTGCATGAAAACATACCAGCTGATGCCTTATCAAGTTGTTTGCATTTATTCGTTTTCAATGCCCAGCCAGTAACCAAAGAGAGGCAAACTCTTAGTTTGAACCACATCTTTGAACCAGACACTCTACTTTGCAATGCTGACTCGTCATGTACTACACAAGGAGGCGTGCGTATTTCACATTGTGGTAAAGTCATTTGACTGTGCCTTCTTGCTGAGCACTGATGGTCCTGATTGGAGTCTTTGCTCAAACCTGTTGAAATTGGCCTGTCGGATGAATGAGAGGGCTGATTTTAAACTTGTGCTTTGGGCTAAAGAATTTTTTTGTTTGTTTTTGTTAAACACCCAAAGCCTTAAGATACTATGTATTGTGACACTATGTTCTGTGCAGGTGTACATAAATGTACAAGAATGTAAATTGTTGTAGACAAGTGCTAAGGTGCATCATGTTGTTTTCGATGACAATGTAGATTGCTGTTTTTATCACCATTTTTATTCATTCCTATTCTAGTATTTGTTACAGTATTGACTATTTATTTAAGTGACTTGGTGGAACTATTTATTTTGTGCTGCAGTGGAGCGAGTCTCCTTCCCTTTTTGTACTTTTTATACAGTTTTTAATCTTATTTGCTTTTATTGTACCTTCTCGTTTAAGTTATTTCTGTCATATCAAGATGCCTCCTCCACACACTGATTGGCCTCAATGTGAAACATGTGCCTTGGTGAAATAAATGCTAACAAATGTGCACATTGGCTTCGACTACTTCTTTGGTTTATATGCCCTACTTTGACTCAAACAGGACACATAAGATTTTGGTAGATGATGATGTTGATGATGATGATGATGATAATGATAAAGATGATCAACTTTATTTATTCTTCTCATAGACAATGCACAAAAATCCATTGACATTTTAAAGGAAATGTGTATCGTACCGGGTTGTAGCTAAAATACTAATTTCAAATTGTATTAAAAGATTTAATGTACCATTTTTTTAAATTACACATCACCGTGAATCAAAGCAAACGCTTTGCCAATTTGTGAATCTGAAATTAGTTAAAAATCAAATGTTTGTTTATGATAATCAGGCGTATGGGTACAAACTCCATATCTCCACCAATAGATTCATAGATTCATTTCCTGTTGCAATTTGAACTGTGGCAAAACAACCCTACAAAGTGTCAGAATAATATTTTTTGGACTGGAACATTGCTGTTCCCTTTTGTCCTTTAATATTTGATTGTGATGCCAAAAAGACCCTCAAGGAGAGACTCATCATCAGGCCTTTAGGGTTCTACCAAAAACTCCCCTGGATCACGTACAGGCAATTCTGGACATGTTACCAGAACATAAGTTAAAGTGCCAGCTTCATTAAAAATGCACATTTGCAGAGATGAGTAGGTGAAGAGTTTATCATGGCCTCAATCATTTGTCAACATCTCACACTTCTTTTACAAATCCATTGAGATGGATCCTTTGCAACCAGCACTCTACAATTTGGTAAATAAACCCCCAGAATTAAATATATACAACTCTTTGTAACCCCAGACATGATGGTTTTTCCTTCAGCAATTCTTCAACACACTACAACACATCCCTAAAAAGCCATTTTATTGTGGTGACCATTGACTCAGTTTTTAAAAGGCCATGTCAACTTCACCCTCCAAGCACTCCCCCGCTAACTGAACAAAATTTGAAAAGCTTTGAAAAATTATTGCTAATATTGGTTCTGAACTTTGGGCTTTAGGTTTTGAGCAAGACTGAGTAAATGAGAGATACCTCCAAGCTCCTCAATCCCACCTTGTTTATTTTTTTTGTAGATTGA
Organism: Orestias chungarensis; assembly: GCA_032876305.1. Lineage (NCBI taxonomy): Eukaryota > Metazoa > Chordata > Actinopteri > Cyprinodontiformes > Cyprinodontidae > Orestias > Orestias chungarensis. Next base: position 3,415,740 of record JAVLVB010000680.1, on the reverse strand, counting down.
AATATTCATGGCCGGTATTGAACAACACGTCTACCCTTTTTCTTCTTGAAACAGATAGACATCACACTCCTTGGTCACATTATAGGGTAAGACTGAAGACTCAATGACTCTGCGGTTTAATGGTTTTTCAACCAGTTCCGGTTGTGCAGTTCTTCATGTTATGTAACAATGAATCTATTCATCATCAGCTGACTTTGGCTGGTTATACCGAAACGGTGGGCTGTCATATTTTCAAATGCATTCAAATGCAGGTATTGTGCAAGTCTCTTGTGCTTATTTTTAATGCTTTACTTAACTTAAACCATCACAGAACTGGTCATGTAAATCTTTTGATAGCTTTCCTGCAGCCTGCCCATCTTCTTTAACAATCTGTCCCATCAAATCTATCAAAACATGTAAATAATCAATAAAAGACTCATTCTGTTCTAGTTAACGACTGAAAAATCTGTGCCGCAAAGACATGCAAATGAAATACAAACTTCTGCTAGAGCATGAAAGTCAGTGGATAATCACTTTTGTTCCAATAGCATGTTCTTTTATCTGTGTTGCGTTTTTGTTTTAACACACTCTCTAATCAGTTTAATCAAGTCATCCAGAGTCATCTGAATTACTCAACCTCTAAGGAAATGTTTGAAGTCCTACTGACAACACACTTCAAAGATGATTTTTATGATTGGTCCAGTTTTTCTCCCTGAAGTTCCTCCAGATGTTGAGGGACTCCCCATGTCTTTCAGATCCCTCGGCTCATTCGCCAGTTAGTTTTAATGTTTAACCATCAACAGCTTCCAAGCACTCGCTTTGAAGACATAGTAGTAACTCACAGAGGAAGCTAACTCAAGGAATCAAGGAATCAAGGAATCTTTATTTGTCATCACATCACATGTGGTACATGAGGTAGGACGAAATTTTAATCCCCCGGTCCAGTTTACACCCTGATATCAATTTTAAATAATGTAATAAAATATAAGAATATAATAACTATGCGAGACTAGGATTTGAGCTACACAAAATCTACAATATGGACACAGAATCTACAATATGGGACTTCGGACACAGCAGCAATCAAAATTCGGAGTGCAAGTGACATATTAATTGACATTTTAAAGGGACATTTTAAAGTGAAACATTAAAGTGAACCATTACAGTGACATTTTAAAGTGACATTTTGAAGTGTGATAGTAAAGTGAACAGTGCCGGTTAAATGAGAAAGTGTTTTTCAGTTCTGATTGTCATTGCGTGTGGTTGAGAGTCTCACAGCTTCAGGAATGAAGCTGTTTCTCAGTCTGGTTGTTTTACACTTGATGCTCCGCAGCCTCCTGCCTGAGGGTAGCGGAACAAAAAGTGAGTGTGCTGGGTGTGTGGGGTCCTTCATGATGCCGGAGGCCCTCTCTGCATCTGGAGGTGTAAATAGACTGCTGCTGCTGTCTTTGCAATAAGAAAATTCATTAATTTAAAAAAAGCCACCATCTACAAACTAAAATAATCACTTAGTAGTTGTCTTGCAATCAGACAAGTTGAAGGATCAATTTCACATTATCCATCCATCTAGCCATTATCTAACCCGCTTATCCTTGCGGAGTTGAGGGGGTCTCCGGCCTATCTCCAGCTTACAATGGGCGAGAGGCATGGGGTACACCCTGGACAGGTCACGACCAGTCCATCGCAGACTTCATATATATATATATATATATATATATATATATATATATATATATATATATATATAT
>JAVLVB010000680.1:3390948-3413913 GCA_032876305.1 Orestias chungarensis | reverse complement strand
TATATATATATATATATATAAATACATATATATACAAAAAACAAAGTACAAGTAAGGAAACATACATACATTAAGTACCAACAAAACTTTCAAATAACCACTTGAAGATTGTTTTCCGTTGTTTGTTTGTTTGTTGTTGTTTGTTGTTAATTGTCTTCTTGGTCACCTTTTCTGTTCGAGCTCCCGACCAATAGGAGCCGCTCATGCCTTCAGGCTCGGAGCCAATCACGGCGGCCGTTGTTGGAAGGCGGTGTCCGGTGGAGGATAGCAGTTAGTCTGCGCTGCTTTTGTTGTTAAGCTTGTGTGGTTTAGCAGCTAGAAAACAAGAAGCACCCAGGCTTCACCTGTCAGATGAGTTAAAGCTGCGCGGTAAGAGCTGCTTTAGTCCGCGCTGTTCTCCTCAAGAAGCTGCTTAACGTCGTTTCTTTGTTTTTCTTCTTAGGTTGAGCCTGATTAGCTTAAACAAAGCAGGCCATTAACTGTTGTTGTGGTAAAAACAAATATAAACACGTTCATGGGTGTTTATCCATATGTTTAGCAGCACTTCTGTCAGATTATGTTTGGTTTCCTCGTCTAACCGACTAGTGTCGTTTTGTTTCAGCTGGAAGGAGAACAGCGAGGACCAGAGGAGGGAGGAGAGGAGTTTAAACCCGGGACTTGGTGAATGGCTGTCCGGTTTCCATGACAGCTGCAGCTTCCTGTTGTTAAACCATGACAGTGACAGTCAAGGCATGATCCTGCAACCCAAGTTGATTTCTACCTGCTTCCAGGTTTCTCCATCGTCTTTTTCACCAGCTTGACCTGCTTGATGGCCAAGTCTGTCACCTTGGTGGTCCAAGCGGAGCTGCTGCCGCCCCCGTCGGCTCCCTCGCTCTCCTCCTTCCCGTCCCTGCTGGGATCGGCGGAGCTCGGGGAGGACGACGGGGACGAAGGCCAGCTGGTGGATGGAGACAAGGGAGTGGTGGAAGGCGGAGAGGAGGTCGTGCTGGACGTGGTCGCGTCGGCCGGGCCAGAGCCGCCCTCGGCTCAGCCGCCCGAGCAGTCGGAGCATCCCTTTCAGTGTCTGGACTGTGGGAAGAGCTTCAGGTGGTCGTCCAGACTGACGCATCACCAGCGCAGCCACAACAACGAGAGGCCGTACCGCTGCAACCTCTGCCCTAAGGCCTTCAAGGGCTCCTCCGCTCTGCTCTACCACCAGCGGTACCTGTGCTGTCACTTATTATTAAACCGCGCTTAAAACATTTTTAAAAAGAACACCCTTTAAATCCCGCAGTGATTCCTAGCTCAACATTCATTCAGACCCAGTTCACGTTCGCATTTTTGGCTTCGTAGTGTTTTTGAAATGTTTTTTTTTTTTTACTGTTTCACATGTTGTTACAACAGCAAACCTCACTGGGTTTTTATGTGATGCACCAACAAGAGGGAACACAGCATCTGAAAAGTGTGGAATACACCAAAGCCATTTTCAATTGTGTGGTAAACACCCAGTGTAAAGTCCCCTCCCTCCGTCTTCCCCGACCAGATCATGATACCTCCACCAACATACGTCACGCTCCCACTACGAGCACGTCCATGACTTGATGCAGTCTGCTGGGTTTCCCCAGATTGGAATCGTTTAAACCGATTTGAAACAATTTTCTTCTAAAGTGCATGGAGAGGACAAGTGTTTTAAATTGGCGGCATATAAACAAACTGAGTCTTGAACCACCACAAGAGCACCCCCAATTCTCGCACATTGCTAGATGACTTTTAAAAGCAGGTGTTTGCACTTTGTTCGTAGTGACTTGCTTTACTTTGTATTTATATATCCGAAGAGGAGAAAGTCATGTCTTTCATTGCTAAATCATTTTTTTATGATTTTTCTATGCTCTTCTCCTGAATAGTTGCTCTCATTATTCAGGTCACACTCAGGAGAGAAGCCGTATAAATGCGAGGACTGTGGCAAAGCCTTCAAACGCTCGTCTCTTCTCCAGGTGACAAACCGTTATGAAATCAAGGCTTGTGAGGCGGGGTCAGAGAGAGCGAAGTCTCACGGCGTGTGTCTGCTTTTCTGCTCGCAGGTCCATCGGAGCATTCACACTGGACTCAGGGCCTTCCTGTGCCCGTACTGCCCGCTGACTTTCAAATGGAGTTCCCACTACCAGTACCACCTGCGGCAGCACACCGGCGAGTGCCCGTATCCGTGCGACTCTTGTTCCAAGGCGTTTAAGAACTCCAGCAGCCTGCGGCGGCACAAGAACGTCCACCTGGGCCTCAAGCCGTACACGTGCTCCGTGTGCAGCAAGTCCTTCACTCAGTCCACGAACCTGCGGCAGCACATGAGGATACACACGGGCGAGAGGCCGTACGTCTGCGGCGAGTGCGGCCGGAGCTTCACGCATTCGTCAAACCTGGCTTTGCACAAGAACTCCCACAACGGCAACCTCAAGGAGGGGAAGAGGGGAGAGGACGGGCAGAAGGCGAGCGAGATCGTTGAGGTGGTGGTCGGGACGGAGGAGGTGACGTCAACCATGCTGACGGACATGGTGGGGTTCGTTAGCCAGGAGGGAGCTGACGGAGTCAGCGTGGGGATGGGGGAAGTGTTCCTGTCGACCACCTCCTCTGGTCCCAACCAGAGCCTTCTGCCGCAGCTCACCCTCACCCCGTCCGGGGAGGACGTCTGCACCTCCAGAGCCATCGGGACAGAGGTCCACCTCAGCACCGACACGGGAGCCAGCGTGCTGCTGTACAGCTGCGGCAGCTGCAGCCACACGTTCGGCACGCGAACGGAGCTGGAGCAGCACCAGGCCATCCACGGGGCAGGCAGCGAGGCGGGGCATGGGGCCGGGATGGAGGTCGGAGACGGACTTGTGGGAGCGGGACACCTGCTGGCCGATTTTGAGGAGGTGGTGGAGACCACCACTGTGGCCGAGAGCGGCCACACAACCGAGGTTCTTCTTGGCTTAGCAGAGGGCGTAGACGGCAGTAACAGTGTAAGTCTGAAAGGGTTTAATTCTTTCTGTGAGATGAATTATATATGACTGTGGAAGTTCACAGCCCCCTTTGCAACCAAAACATTCAGTGTATATTGTTGAGAAATAGCAGTGCATACTTATAAGGCTAAAGAAAAATGGCGCATGTCTCTTAATTTTATTTTATTAATAAATACATAAAATTGTGCTTTTGCATTTTAATAACCCCTTAAATATTCATTCAACTCCACACAGATCGTTCTCCAAGTATGTCTCATCTGACCAGAGCATCTTCTTCACATGCTTGCTGTGTCCTCCAAACAGGAGTTTCTTTTACCGGTGCATTTCCTGTTGCTGGTGTTTTAAAAAACAGATTTGTTCTAAATGCACAGCTAAACAGATTCTTCTGCCAGAGCTCTGGATCTCTGCAGCTCCTCCAGACTTGCAGAGTTTCAATAGTGCTGCGATAAGTTTCTTGAATCACCGTCACAATGATGAAATAGGATTTATGTTTGAAAACTCCCTTAACTGTTATTTTTATGGATTTTTCTGCTGTTTGTTCCAACCCAGAATTGATGAAGGACAAAACTATGGTTAAATGCAGTTACTGAGTACATTAGAGATGAAAAATAAACATAATTCTTTACATAAAAACTGACCCAAAGAAGCCCTTTTTAAATTCCAATGTTTCCCAAGGGCAATATTTGACTTGGTTGTACCCCAATTTATCGTTATAATATTTTAAAACCATGTCCACCATGTCCTGATAGGTCTACAGCTGTGTGATACTAATACTAATTACTAGAAATTGCTGTGTTTGATGTTTAAAGTGATTTTTGTTTTTTCACTAGTGTTCTCTGAGCTCTTTGTAAAGAAACTGGATTCTGTCTGTTGGGACTTCTGAAAGCCATTGTCAGACTTGCATGTATTAGACAAAAGATGGTGAATTTGACAGCCTTAGATTGAAACATTTTTTTAAGTAAGGTGATGTTGGAGATTCTGTTGTCGACAAAAACAGAAAATGTGACTTCTTATATCCATGTTAAGTATATGATGTGATCTACGAAGCTCTAGCTGTCGGGTTCGGGTTGATGAGGTATGTTTTGATACGCGCCGCTTATGTAATTTCCTCTGGTCTATCCTCAGAATGTGGGCACCACCCAGGCCCAGTTTGACCTGCTGCAGAGCTTCACCGAGGTGACTCAGAGCTCCGAGGCCGCGCAGCCGGAGGCCAGTACCGCATGGGCAGGGCTGTCGTGTGGCTACTGCAGTAAGACCTTCAAGACCAGCGCCGGCCACAACAGACATGTGTCACTGGTGAGGGCGACGGCTGTAGGCGCTGGCTGTGAAACGGCCCGTCTGAGCCGAAGGTCAAACGTTTGTGCGTCTGGAAATGAGCCTTATCTGCTGGGTTTTTCCTTTTGTCCCTGCAGATGCACTCTCTTTCATCGCAGTCGCGCTCCCAGTTCAGCTGCTCCGCCTGTGACCGCACGTTCCCTCTGCTCTCATCACTCCTCACTCACCAACACTCCCACACCCCGGAGCAGCGCCTCCTGGCTGAGGCGGAGGCCGAGATAGTGTGTCCTCCGTCCCTTTCCCTTTCCCTGCCCCTGCCCTCGTCCCCGAGCCAGGCCGAGAAGCAGCAGCAGGAGGGCCGGGGGGAGATCCACGTCGACATCATCGCTGTCGACGAGGATCGGGAGGAGCATCCGCCTAAACCAGCTAAAGCACCAAAAAAGGCCGTGTCTGGCAAGAACGCTCCCGCTGGAGGTAAACACCTTTCCAAGCAATGTAGAAGAGACTCATAGCTGCACTATAGCTGTGTTACTGTTCAAAGATCGCTCAGAGGGTTAGATTAGTTTCACCTTTCTAACCTGGGGAAGAGCTCTTTACAAAAACATGACAATTTCCTTTATTTAACCAGGTAAAACCCCATTGAGATCTGGATCTCATTTTCAAGAGGGACCTGGGCAGAAGTCTGCAATACACAGCAACCTGGTTACAAAATAAAATCAATTCAATCAATACATAAGCAATTAATCAATTAATACATACAATTTCAAGCATCCGTTTAACCTGATATAAAACATGGGCTATCTCTTCTCCATCCTATTAGTTATTCAAACGTTCAAACTGTGCAGTGACAAACATGTTATGTGATCCAACTACAATCTCTTTGCAAGTTGCCGTTTGATAAATACATTAAATGAGTTCCTCTGAGTTCACAATTTACAGATTGGGGCTCGGGATTATTTTTTTACTGATGGCTATAAATAAAATGTGTTACTTTAATACTAAACCCTCTTTAAAGAATAAAGGTTCTTCAATTACATGAATTTTTTTTGTTTTTTACTAATTTTGCAACAGTGGCGCGGATATTGGAGATTTTAGATGTACCGGTAATCTACAATACAATCCGATGTTGTTGTTTTTTTTGGTTGATATGGATCGGATTTGTACCCCCAATTGTTTCCATAGATCTGTTGAAAGTGATAATATTGAGAGTAGTCACCCCCTCCTGTAATAATTGTCTTAACTCCCTCAAAGTCAGGAGCATTTTGTCAAACGGCTTTATTATAATATTGTTGGAACCAAGGTAGCCTTACCTTCTACTTCTGTACAGAGAGGCCGTACCGCTGTTTGGAGTGTGGGAAAGCCTTTAAAGGTTCATCAGGGCTGAAGTATCACATGCGGGATCACACTGGCGAGAGGCCCTATCGCTGCACTGAATGTGGGAAGAGCTTCAAGAGGTCGTCTCTGCTGTCTATCCATCAGCGGGTAAAGGCTCACTTTTGGGTTGCCCCGAACCAGCAGTTCACATTGGCTCTTCATAACTTTCACCTAACAATGATACCGATTTTTAAATTTTATTTAAATATAAAAGTGAAAAAGTATAGTTTATGCCTACTTTGGCTGGAGTTTCTACAACAAAACTACACGGGTCAGTCTTTTTTGTCTAGTAGATTTTTGTTTTGGTGGTTTTATTTAGTCATAAAGCTGCAGACTGTATGTTCTTTTTTTAGTTTTCATAAATTTGAATAGTTTAATTTTTTTAAAACAAAGGTATTTTATTGTGTTAAGCTAAACCATCCGACATATTTGTTGAACTCATGAGAAGGTGTTTTTAATGTAAGGCTGAAACCGTAAGTCCTTTAAAGTCCTTTTAAATGTATTTTCCTAATGCATGTGGTCTGTTATTAACACTCTGGAATCTGTCACCGACTAAACATGGCGCAGCATCCATAGGCACCGTCAATGAGTCGCTGTTTCAACTTATGTAGAAAGTGTGGACCTCAAACCACACATCAGTTTTTAAATAGTGTTGATGGGCCATGTAGTTCTAATAATCAGCATACTTTTTTGTAAATATTTTCATCACATTCGTTCCGTGTTCGGTGGGTGTGTGCCTCATAGACACAGCGAAAATTAGCTTATAAAACATAACAAATTTATAGTTTATAAACAAATTTGTGAGACATTGCATGGTTTTGTGAATAGCTGTACAAAAAAACTCCTCAGGTAATGCCTGCATTTTATTATCATAAATTATTGTCATAAATCACTTTGTTCTGAAAGAACAAAGAAGTGAAAATGGTTCCTTAAACACATTTGTGGTTTTCACAGTAAAAAATAGGACTTTTTTCTACTCTGATTTTATGTTTTTAGTTTGATTTTTAGGTCCACTGGGTTAATATGTTATGTCAAAATGGAAAGATAACTGTAAATCCATAATGGGAAGGTTGTGCTGAAAAAAATGACACCAAGCAATCTAGGGTAAACATTTTTTAAAAGTGAAATATTAAGATAAAATCAAAAGTGCGTCATGACCAAAATTTTTTTGCTAATGTCTTTATTTTGTGTGTTGAGAAATTTATTAATTCAAAAAGATTGTAAAACATTTTTTTTGCAAATAAGGTTTTAGTTAACCTTAACTCAAAACCAGGTATAAAGAGAGCATTTTCTTTGTGATGCGTGCAAAGAGAAAAATCTTCATTGTCCAATCAGTATTTAGCTTTTTGTAGTGTAGTAATTCAAAGATTAAATGGTTGACCGATCATAACCCGTTAAACATGTCTGTACTAACAGATACTAATTTATATGTATGATTAAAACATACAAGATAAAACCTAACTGGCAAAGAATCTACTTTTTAAATGGCTTCATAAACTTTTTATATCAAAAATGTATTCCCTTTTTTTCCATATGACCCTTTTGTTTCAGGTACACACAGGAGTACGGGCCTTTCAGTGCCCCCACTGCCCTCTCACTTTCAAATGGAGCTCACATTACCAGTACCACCTGCGGCAGCACACGGGCGAGCGGCCGTACGTGTGCAAAGAGTGCGGCAAGTCGTTCAAGAACACCAGCTGCCTGCGACGGCACAGTCAGATGCACTCGGGGCTTCGGCCTCACACCTGCTCCATCTGCTCCAAGTCTTTCTCCCAGACGTCGAATCTCAAGCAGGTCAGTTTAGCCACGATGATGTAGCGCCATGCAGAAGTATTCATGCGCCCCCGTGCCTCATCAAATTTGACATCTCTAAGCTCCAGTGTATCCTGTTTGGGATTTTCTATGTAATATGTCATCAAAAAGTAACACATACCGTTGTACGAGCACAATAAGGGAGTTAAATGAGCATTTTGGCCATATTGTGGTTGGAAAAAGAAGCACAAAACCACAAACTTGTGGTTCTTTTGGCTTTGTGGCGATCTAAATTTGTCTTATTAGGGAATATCTGGCCTAAATCAAGATGTGCACAATTATTTGATACCATGGCTTCTATTTCTTAAGCAAGGTTGGCCAAAAAAAAAGAAGAGAGATTTATATTGCACTGAAAAGACAAAAAAACAAACAGTTTTTTTAGACTGCCACATTTCAAGTGCTGTTAGTTCAAGCTTAGTGTTTTTCTAGAGGGCATTTAACCAGTTAAAGGGAATTTGATGGAGAGTATCTAGAGGTTTGTTACTGAGTCTTAGGAATATTGTGATTATAAAAAAAAGAAGAGGGAAAACAGACAAATAGGACTTAGTTGCTACAGATATCACCTATTAGTTGCAGTGGCCTCGCTGAGGTCATTTATTATTTATATAAGTGACTTCCGAAGACAGTTGCACTGGGTTTTATTTAGAGATATCAGTAAATTTTTGTTCATGGTAAATTTTGACAATTTACCATGTTTGTTGAATAAAACCTCAATCGATTAAATATTAAAAGTGCTGATAAGCAGTAAAGGGTTTTATATTCACTGATCCTTATTTCTTTGATTTATTTTTTTTCCCCTCTTCCTGTATTTTATTCAACTGGGAGCAGCACGAAAGAACGCATTCGGGCGAGAGACCATTCCTGTGCACGCACTGCAGTAAAAGCTTCACGCACTCCTCCAACCTTCAGCTGCACCTTCGTACGCACTCCACACGCAAGGACTTCAAATGCCCGTTCTGCTCCAAGGAGTTTGCCATACAGTCCTATTTGCAGAGGCACATCCGGACCCATGGGAGTGGCGTCTCCCTCCCTGGCCCCGGGGCAGGAGGCAAGGATGGCGTTGCGGTGAAGGCCAGCCTGGGCGGGGTCACAACCACCACAACCCTGCTCAATCCTATCACCCTGGAGAACACGGGCAACAACGGCAGCCTGATCGTGTCCCAGCCGGCGCTCAATATTCCCCCCAACACCTCGCAGAACTACTTCATGATTCAGACAGCGAACGGCCTGCAGCTCATCCCTCTGTCACCACCTGCTCCTGCCCCTCCACCGCCGCCGCCTCCTCCACCACCGCCTCCATCCCAGTCACAAAACTTTATTCTCTTTCAGTGTCCCACCTCTAACGGGAGCCAGTCCAGGCTGATTCTCCTCCCCACGGCGAACAACCCCTCGCACGCTCCGGATCCTCAGTCCGTTCCCGTTCTTCAGGCCGTACAAGCATTCCAGCCCGTTCTCAGCCAAACACAGGCCAGGGCGGCCCCATTTCAACACAAGATCATCTTTACCAACACAGCGCACTCAGCGGTCGCCACGGCAAACCGCGGCAACTCGGCCCTGCTGACCAGGCCCATACTGGGGACCAGCGCACGGACAGCGCGGGGCCGGCGTGGCCGCAAACCTAAAGCCGCTCTTCAGAAAGCTCCCGCTGCTCCCGGCGACCCGACTGTAGGTGGCGCCGCTCCAGACACGAGCTCTAACGCACAAGGCGAGAATGTTAATACTGTTTATAACACTAACGGAGAGTCAAAACTGTCTTGCCAAACACTTACACCCTCCACCAGTATAGCTCCCAAAACCTCAGCACAGCCGTCAGCCGTCATAGAAGCCACGGGGTCACTTCCTGCTCCCTCAGAGGACATCCCTCATTCCTCTCTACAGCAAAGCAAGGAAGAGCGAGGCCCGACGGAGAAACAAATTGTGCTGTGCTTTGAAAATGCAGAGCGACAGAAACAGGGAGTGAACAGGGAGGCGGGTCGGGACCCGTACGTGTTACAGTTTGAAGGGAATCAAACGCCTGAAGCGGTCGATGGAGAAAGGAAGTCTATCGTGTTGCACTTTAAGACAAGCGGACAAGATGGCGGGGAAACGGAGGGGAACAGGGAGGGGGTGATGTCACTTCTACATGAATGGAGTGAGGAGAAGCAGAGTGGATGTCAGGCAGTTGTTGAGGGAAGCCAGGGGGAGTCGTACGTCCTTCATTTCCACACAGACGCTCAGGAAAACACTGCATCCAGTGCAGCATTCAACCGAGGACAGGACAACAGTGTTGAGCTTTCCTGCACGCCGACCGAAGCTTTCGTCCCCATTGACGGACAGGAGGTGGTGTTCGGCCAGATGGAGCCAGAGGCCGAGCAAGGCGTGCAGATGATAGCGTTGATTGAAGGCCAGGGGGAAATGATGGGCGGAGACGGGGCAGGTTGCAATACGGGAGCTGACGCCATGGCTGCGGACGAGGGAGGCATGAAAAGCATATTCCAGCTGGAGAACGGAGACGAGATCGTTATAATCGAGGTCAGCACCAGCCAGCTGAGGGACGAGGAGGAGCTCTCGCCTGGCGGCCATCTGAAGCTTGACGGCGTCGCCCCGGACTCGAGGGAAAAGCCGGCGAAGGAGCAAACATCAGCTGAAAACTGCACAACGTCAAACCCAGAGGAGCTAAAGTTCCCCGAGTGAGAATGGTGTTAGCGAGGAGGTGGATGACTCACTTTTGTGGGCCCTTTGGTAGCACTTTAGTCATTTGAGTTCTCCTTGGAACCGAGAGCGAACACACAATTAGAGGAGTGTCGTGTTGTAACGCCATGGTGCCACTTTCTAGAAATGTTATACATTCGAATAGGCTAAAACATGGACTTTATATTATTCCTAAACGTGTTAGTTAAATTATACTGTCACAGACACTTTGATGAAGTAAGTATGATTTTATTAATGTGTGTTGTACGTGCGACACTTTCCATACAGTGTTGATAGCAGATAGTAACTAATTCATAATAAATCTGGTAATATATTTCGTTTGACTTCTTGGGCAACAAAAGAGAGGATGTTATGACGACTGTGAACGTTGGGATCAAATGTAGAGGGGAGACACACACAAAAAGAAGACATTTAATAAGAGTTTTTACATTATATATTACTGCAACTAAAAAAATAATCCAAATTTCAAGTCAGGGGGCAGTGAAATGCCCGTACTCAAACATTACTTTACAACTAATTAAGAACTGAACAGTACATTTTTACATTTCTACTCTGTTTAGTTTAGTTCTGAATGCAGTTACAATATTATTAAATCAGGAACATGAGCAGCTTCGTCAATAAAAGACACATTTATTTAAATTTTTTACATCCAGGAATCTTTTTTTTTGTGTTTATATGAATTGGCCTTTTTTAACATCCTATAAAATACACAATAGATCAACCAAAGAACTTATTATCAAACTTATATTTTGGAGCAAACAACTCAACTAACCAAAAATCCCAGTAAACAAGTTAACATGTTTGGATGCTGCTATCCTAACATAATTGTTTTTATATATATATATATATATATATATATATATATATATATATATATATGATCTACTTGTACAGAAAAAATGTATGCATAGAAAACCACTGAAGTGGAAGAAGTGTGCACTGTTAAAGAAGAGGAAAAACATGTTGCAGAAATTCACATGGTTTCATTTTTAAAATGTTCAAGAAAGGTTGCTAGAGTTAACATGTATAGTCACTATATAGCTTACTTTCTGTTTATTTAGATGATTATGGCTTACAGCTAGGGTTTCTCAAAAAAGTAAGTGCTAAAAAACTCATGTAGAAGCCTTCATAGTATTCATTTTGTATAAGAAATAATTTGGGCGTAGGTGTAGAGGCGCAAACTGATGGTCAATCTCATTAAAACCAACTTTCAAATGTCTTTATTATAGGTTGTATAAATGCATTCATTGACTCACTGTGGAAAACATTACATTTGATAATCAAATAGAGACTTACAAATAAAATAAAAACAGAATGAAATATAACAAACTTCACATTAAGTGGGGAATTACAACATTAAATACCGTGTAGTTGCTAAAAGTTCTGTGTTCCAAAATTATGTGCAACTAAGTAAGATCAATTATAAAAGATGTGCAAAATGTGCATCGGGAGGGGGAGAGATCATTTACAACAAGAGAAAATAAAATGCCAACAACAGAGATGTAAAAAATCTATTGAATTTCAAAATGTGTGCACGCGGGATGCACTGAAGAAGTTCTTCGCTTCAGCAGCAACTCCAACCAATCCTTGTTAATATTGCCAGAGTCCTGTCTTCCACCACCTGCCGTGGCTCAAATCGGCATCCTACCACCGGACTGGACTTCCCAATGAGGTGATCTAACCGCTTCCTCTAAAATGTAGGGAAGCGGCTGCACCAGCAGACACCAAAGGAGGAGAAAAAGGTATTCAAGAGCTCTTCAAAACATCTCAGTCTCCTCAGCAAGTGGCGTCCGCTCCTATCTTTCCTGTTGAGAGCATCGTTGTTATTCTTAGGGGTGTTCTGATCTGAAATCGCTCCGATATTAACAAAAATAAATATTTGAATATATCGTCCAGCATCTAGAATCTGATATGGGCACCCCAACACAAACGGTCTCTTCCAGCAGCTCGTATCCAGCATGCAGAGTCCAGGGATTGCAACAAAAGTTGTTTGCTAATTTTGCTATTGTTGTAATTTACTGTTTTCCGTTTGAGTATTTTAAGTAACGTTTCAACCTTTTCACCTCTGTTCACCACTGGACCGGGTCATTTTCTACAGTTTCGAGCCACCACCAGTATAAAACCCAGCCAAGTATTTACCTCTTGAAACAATGAAAAAATGGTTAAATATAAAATTTAAGATTCAATATAAGAATAATCAGAGTAAAAATTATGTCAATGGAGAGATAAATCAAGGAATTTTATTTGTCCCACATGAGGTGGGATGAAATTCTAATCCCCCAGTCCAGTTTACACCCTGAAAGCAATTTTAAATAATATAATAAAATATTAAGAACTATACGAGAAATAGGATTTGACTACACAGAATCTACAATATGGGACTTCGGACATAGCAGCAATGAAAATTCGGAGTGCAAGTGACATGTTAAAGTGACATTTTAAAGTGTGATATTAAAGTGAACAGTGCCGGTTAAACGAGAAAGTGTTTTTCATTTGTAATTGAGTGTGTTTGAGAGTCTCACAGCTTCAGGAATGAAGCCTCCTGCCTGAGGGGAGCGGGACAAAAAGTGAGTGTGCTGGGTGTGTGGGGTCCTTCATGATGCCGGAGGCCCTCTTCTGCATCTGGAGGTTTAAATGTCTGTGGTACTGGGGAGGCTGACTCCAACAGTCCTCCGTGCAGCCTTCACCACCCTCTGCAGAGCTTTCCTGTCTGCAGGAGAGCAGCTTCCATGCCACACGTTGATGCTGGAGCACAAGACACTCTCCACCACACATCTGTAGAAGGAGGTGAGAACTGAGCTCCCGAATCCAGCTCTTCTCAACCTCCTGAGGAAGTAGAGCCGCTGGTGCGCCTTCCTGACCAGAATGGAAGTGTTGTTGCTCCAGGTGAGGTTGTTACTCAGGTGTACACCCACGTACCTGTAGCTGTTGACCACTTCGACCGCAGTTCCTCCCATGTGCACGGGGAGGTGGGCATGCTTGCCCCTTCTGAAGTCCACAATCATCTCCTTGGTTACATTAATGTAGAGGTTGTTACCTCTGCATCAGCCCTCCAGGTGTTCCACCTCCTGCCTGTAGCTGGACTCATCACGGTTTGTGATGCATCCAACCACTGCTGTGTCGTCCCCAAACTTCACAGTATGACAGCCTGGATGGATAGGCGAGCAGTCATGTGTGAGCAATGTGAACAGGAGGGGGCTCAGCACACAGCCCTGAGGGGAGCCAGTGCTGAGGGTGATGGTGGTGGAGGAGATGTTGTGAATCCTCACAGACTGCGGCCTGTTGGTCAGGAAGTCCAGGACCCAGTTGCAGATGGAAGAGCTCAGTCCAAGTGAGGAGAGTTTCTTAATCAGAGTCTGAGGAATCATGGTGTTGAACGCAGAGGTGAAGTCCACAAACAGCATACGGACGTACGAATCCCTCTGCTCCAGGTGGGTGAGGGCAGTGTGGACCACGGAGGAAATGGCGTCCTCTGTGGATCGATTTTTCCTGTATGCATACTGGTGTGGATCAACGGTGACGCTGATGTTTGCTTTGATGTGGGTCTGAACCAGTCTCTCCAGGCACTTTGTGACTATCGGTGTGAGGGCTACTGGCCGATAGTCATTCAGACCTGTCACTGCGGAGCTCTTGGGGACCGGGATGATGGTGGCGGTCTTCATGCAGGTGGGGACAGCTGCCTGGATGAGGGAGGCGTTGAAGATGTCCGCCAGCACGTCTGAGAGCTGGTCCGCGCACTCTCGGGGATGTTGTCTGGGCCAGCAGCTTTCCGGGGGTTGATCCTCCTCAGCGTTCTCCTTACTTCTGCTGGAGTCACACTGATGGGCTCTTCTCCGGGTGAAGTCCTGATTCTGATGCTGGGGAGGGTGTCAGGGTTTTCAAACCGGGCGTAGAATTGGTTGAGAGCCTCAGGCAGGGAGGGGTCTTTGGGGCATTGTGCAGCTTTAGATTTATAGTCTGTAATGCACTTGATGCCCTTCCACATGCTCTGTGGATCCTGGGAGGAAAAGTGCGCCTGGATTTTCTGAGCGTGAGAGTGACATTCACCTTTGGTACTCGTTTAAGGATGAACCAGGAGGAGCCCAGAGCGGATTAAAGGGTTTGCTGTCATCTAAGTCTGTTCTTCACCTTTCCTGGAGTGTTTTCCTCCTCCTGTATCCTTCACCGTTGCATTTCATGTGACCAGGAAGCAAGTAGGCCAGAGGTACTTAATAACGGCAGGAAAGACATTATTATAGAGACCCACATAATCATATTCGTAACAGTAATGTTTCTTAAACAAGCCTCTTTTTAACATTTTACACAACAAAGGTAATATGTAAATAGGTATTATCCATGTCGATATCCTATTGGAAATTGCAAGTTTTATTAGGACATCCCCTAATTATTCTAAAGTAAAGTTCAACTGTTTAATTTAAGTTGAATTTCAGATCCAGCTATTCAAAATCTTTTAATTCAACACATTTCAGCAGGCAAAAGGCCTATTTTCTAGCCTGCTTCATTGCATATCATATATATCTATAAGCGCAAACGGGGAACGGCGTCTGCGCAGTTCGGTATTCCGGTAGCTTGTGCGCACTCGCGCTCCTGCGTACGCGAACGGCGTAAACAGACCCAGAGACGACCCGAGAAAAAGCGAGCGTGAAAAAACAGAAACAGGCTGGATTCAGAGATGCGCTCTTTCCCTAGGCGGACTCGTTGTGGTCGCGCAGTCACATCCACGTGAGCTGTTCCGAGCTGGATGCGAAGCTCGGCGTGTCGAAGGTAAACCGAGCTGCCGCAGCCTTACGCAATTCCCATATATGGGTCTGAGGCGTCTCGTTTAGCCGCATTTGTGGACAGCTGAAGCACAGAAGGCTGTTATAAACGTATGCTTTATTGGTACGATATAGATGCAGATAATCCACCGTAATCCTCTGCTGCCTCCTTTGTTCGAGGCTATCTTTGTCGTGCTGCCTCCTTTGTTCGAGGCTATCTTTGTCGAACCTTGATCGTGTCGAGTAATAACTCGGTGTTTAATAACTGTTTTGATCACAGATGCATGCGTTATTACAGGTGAACATCTTGTTATGATCTTTTCTCCTATGTATTCTTCACTAAAACTCGTCGCAGATCTACTGGTGGTGGATGGTTGGGCTTCACCGGCGTGCGTTGGCAGAAACATTGGTGCAAAGGGCCCCAGCATGGTGAGGCTGGAGTTGGACCAGGTGGTGATGAGGAGGATGAGGGAGGACGACATTGACATAGTCAAAGCCCTTGTTAAGGTTAGTTGCGCTACTTTTTATTTGAAAAATGCTTTTATGTTGTTGTTGTTTTTTTTTACCTTAATCTGTTTGTTTCCAGGAAGGCTGTGAGGGCACAGAGAACCGTCTCATCCTGCACATCCTAACACGGCCGCTCTGCCTTTTCGTCCTGGCCGTTTTCTCCTCGATCCTGCGCTGCCTTGTCCACTCCTTCATCCTGGCCCTCGCCATCCCCGTATTCCTCCTGATTGTCTTTCTCAAAATCACCATGCCGCGATCATCGGGGGTGCTGGGCAGCAGCCGCCCCTACTGGGACTACGTTGGCAGCAGCTACAGAGGCCAACAGGATGAGACGCTACACAATCCCTATTGCAGGATCAGTGGGAAGGCACCAGGAACAAAAAAGGTGATTAATAGGTTGATTTGTATTTACACAGCCTACCTATTATTACCTATGACCGAAACTGAGAGATAACCAAAAGAATAGGACAAAAGACAGCTGAGAATGGTGCAGAAAGTTGCCAAAGTGTCATGATTTTTTCTTTCCGATAGCCAAAATTTAGCGTCCTTGCAGCGTAAACTACCCACCCAAGAGGAAACCTATCAGAAGCTCCAATTTGACTTTATAAGTTTACTTTATTGTGATGCGTCCGGTAAGGATACTGAAGTATGGTTAAATGTTTTTGGTAGCATCACTTGGAATGTACAACAAACCGGCGTTCTGAAGCCCTGTGTAAAGCCTGGTCAATCAGTAAATTATGCTGCGATAAAAAGCTTCTTAAAACTCTGAAATCGTTCCCTTAATACAGACATGCGTTAGAACTAGAATAGTTTTTATTAGCCAGCTAAACAAATGGTCACGCGTGTCTTACTTTTTACATCCCTGAATGGTTTTACTGATGGAAGGTTGCACCACTGTTAAAGTTAATTTCAGTACAGGAACATGTTTGTTGTCCGTTATTTGTCCCTAAAATTCCCCTCACAACTGAAAGAAACAATAGAAAGCTAAATTATTCTCCCAAGAGTTTTTGCACCGGCAAAGGATATTAAGGTGGAAAGAAAATATGCTGTAAAATACCAAACTTAATTGCCTGAGAAAATGTAAGCTGACAAAGTTGCCTTTGCGGTCTAGCATCAGCTTCCAGCTTGAGCTATCTGTTGTAATCACACTATCAACTGTTTTGGATCCTTTTTCTCAGTGTCTGGGTTGTTCTTGTTCATTAATCCACACCCCATTTGTTTAATAATTGATTGGGTAAAAAAAGCATGTTTAAAACAGGGACTGGTTTTTGGGTTTGACAAGAAATCCTTAAAGCATACTGACCTGTCCTCATTTAACTTTTCTTTTGTAGAAAAGCTGGTGGCTACATTCTTTTAGAGTGTCACCAATAAGCAGCCAATCATCCTTTCAACATGTTTCTAATGAATAGCTCTTGTTTCATCAACAGTCTGTTGCGTTTAAATGCTTTATGATGATATGGTAAAAGGTGGTATGTACTCATAAGTATGTGTAAGTGCGCAAAGGCTTCAGTTATGTTTCCTACTTTCAGGTTTTTAGGAGGTTCTCTGACTCTAAAACACATCGATATCTGGTGTTTTCCTTTCGTATCCGAACATCGCACACATCTAAAGATTATGCTCTTTCTTCAACAGAGGCGCAGAATCGGATCCAAAGACGAGGAGGCATCATCAGAGAACATCACTGCAGGGAGAGAGCAGGCAGCGGGTCAGGTGTGGGTTGCAGACTGTGAAGGGGATATCGTGGGCTGCATCTTCCGGGAGAGCGAGACACGGCCAGGCGTGAGGAGGTTCTGCAGACTCGTGACGGGCTGCTGGTACCGCAGAGAGGGTCTGGGTCGCATGCTGGTCCAGAGTCTGGAGCTGAAGGAGAGGGAGATGGGCGCACGGAGGGTGTACGTGCACGTCCCCTACCCGTCCAAAGTGGGGGAAACCTTCTTCAAGAAAGTGGGCTACCGGCAGCTAGCAGAAACGGCCGATGAAGAAGACGATGATGAGATGAGGAAAGAGACCAGGAAAGAGACTCCAGAGAGAGGTTTTATGGGATATCCTCTCACTAAGGTGTTCTACAAAGACCAGTGATGGACGTTTGAGCCGGGGCAGTTGAGTAGCGCGAATGTTAGATCCGTATCGGGTGATATTGGCACATGTTTTTGTTGTTAACGCATGCGATACGCATTGTCAAAGGAAGTATTTATTTACCACGTGCATTTGCGCTGTTTAATTCACAATGGGTTGTTTTTATTTATTCATGCTAAAAAGGCTTTGCAAAGCCTGAGATGTACTGTACTTTACACATGTTGGATCGACTCAATCATTATTGTAAAAATCCTGTTTCCTAAACTTGCATCAAGTGTGTCTCTTTTCTCAGACATCATAACGCGGCAACAAAGCGCGTTTGTTTCGACCCGAGGCGTTCGCTAGGCTCTGAAACCGTACAGATGTGTAGGTGTACAGTTACTGTAGAGGAAGTATGTGTGGTTTTGTGTGAATGTGCAGAATGTATCTGCTTTTATCTCTGCTCTTTGTCTGTTGCTGCTCACCTTCACACACACACACACACAGTTCTGTTGTATTCGGGAGTTCAGGTTTTACGTTGTTGATTCTTTAACACTGTTAATAGTATTAAAAGGTTACCTGATTTGATTAGATTTCATCTCAAACTAGGAGCAACCTCAGTTTTTTTGTTTTTGTTTTTTTAGAGTTTCACAGATTTAATTTCGTTTCATCATTCGTCGTTTGAATGCAATATTTATGTTGCACCTTGCAAACATGTTCACATTAAAATCTCCAACATTCCCATCAAAATCACGTTGCATCTAAACCATACATTTTTTACTGAATCAGGATTTCTGGATGGGCGAACACAAAACAGCACACAATTGAAAACAGGAAGAAAAAAGGTTGAATGTGTTTTTAGACTTTGCAAAGCGTTGCCAACATTAATACTCAGTCATGCACGTCACAAATCTGGTCTTCATGATAGGCTATCCAGAAGAGAGCAAAACAAGGATTTTAGGGCATTTATGGCTTACGTCTAAAACACTGGATGCTAAAAAAAAAAACTAGCACTGCACAACAAAGCAATGAAAGATAGTAGCAGCATAATGCTAAGGGGATACCTTCCTTTGACTCGGTAAGAGACGCTAATTCGAGTTGATTGGCGGATGATGAAAATAATTTGAGGATGCAAACAATTTGAGATTTAGGTGTAGTTTAACCTTTCAGCGGGAGAATGGCTTAAATATAGATTCAGAGCGATGGTGGGATAGTTTAGATAAAATCATATTCATTTCAATATTCTTGTGTAAAATAGCTTGTCAAAATCTAGATTTAAACTCAAAAAGGAGTCATTGAAATTGCCTAAAGATTCCTTCTTCATAGTTACTTTCCATCCAATCTTGCAGCTTCAACTATAGTTTGCAAATAAGAGTAGACAAAACATTTAATCTCTAAATGCAAATCTGTTTGAACGTACCCAAAACGGCGTTCAACAAAGTAGTGAAATCAGTTTTCTGAAAAAGAAATGCATGCAGACCTTTAAAATGTATTTAGTTATTAAAAATAATAATAGAAAAAAAAAACATCCTGTGCCTTTAAAATCCTGCACAACTTTATGTTGGGGAAATAAATTACGGTTAAAGAGGTGCTAATATTTTTGCAAGGCAGATACCGTACGAAGACTTGCCTAATTTGAAATGCACATGGATGTTTGTTTGGCCAAAATAGTGCAGATTTCATCCATTTCTTTCAGAAGTTAATTAGGTTTCCCTTTTTTGACTGCTAGTTATTCACAGACAGATTCAAATACAATGCAATCAACAAGTGTACATAACATCTCTAACTTAAGTATAAGTGTCGTCTGCAGGTAACTGTCAGTTTATGAGACTGAAAATGCATACAACCCCTACACACACTCTGCCTGAGGCTAATCTTAATATGGTTAACAGCCATCATGCTTTCCTCACTGCGAATCCACCCACCTACTAACCACAGACATTGACAATGTAGCATCAGTGCGGCACCAACAAACACCACAGGATGTTTGTATAATGTATGTGTGTGTGTGTGTGAGTGAAGGATGTATTTGACACCTGGTGTGGAGACAAAAATAGGCTAAAGCGAAACGCAAACTCATGCATGCTTAGACATGTTTTATTAAAACCTATCGAGAAACCTTAGATAAGACTGACAATTTGTTAGGTCCATGAAGCTGTCATCAAAATGTTTTACTAGAATCAGTTTGCAACAAATAACACAATCTGCTCACCTCAGTTATCGTTAAAAATGGGCGCACTAAATGACGGTTGCAATCTCAAAAGGATTCGATGGTAACCATTGTCGGTGCTTAGTGCATCTGTCACAACCACCTGCAAATCTGATGCATAGATACCATCAGTTTCTGGCCGCTCTCCTAGTGGGATTTTATCTTACTGTGCGTGGACAAAATATGCTAGGGTCATTTTGCTGAAAGTTTTCACCATATGTGATTGAGTCGATGTGCGGTTAGTTTCGTTGCTATACAGAACAGAATCCCACATCATTGTTGGTTAGTTTTAGTAGTTGTGAGAAAATCAAAGCTGAATTTTCTGGTACCGGGTCAGCAGTGGTGCAAATCTTAAAGCTCAGGCATGAAGCCCATCATTACTGTGGAAACTGAAACTGCCTGCTACCACCAAGTCTGACTCCTCAAACACCCTCTACCCACTAATAGCTTCTTATCTTCCTGGTTTGGGTAGTACAGCAGCTGTTCCTTGAATTTAAACTTTAGCACCAGGCTTTCTACTATCCATCTGAATATTTCTGATGTGCAATAAAACTTTGTGTTCAAAAGTCCAGATATTTTAAAGTTTAACATCTCATGCGCCCCAAATGCTAAAGATTCTCTTGATTAGTTGCATCAGGTGTATGATTTTTTTTTGTTTGTTTGTTTGTTTTTTACAAATGCTCTTATTTAGGATTGGATGGATTTTTATTAAAAACCTGTAATTTTGGCTTCATTTAACTATTTAAATGTTTTATGTGTACTTTATTTAATGCAATCACCTGAATCTTTTAGAATGTTGACTACCAAATCTGTATTTAAGGATGGAAACTTAAGTTGCAATTACAGCCAATTCATCTTTTTTTTCTCATTTTTGACACTTTTTGTTCAGCATCAGGTCATTTCCTTATTACTGTCAAACCGTAGTAGACACCTGTAAGCTGACTCCCGACCCGCCAGATATGCAGCTATTATTGTTGTCAGGAAACAGATGTGAGTTCACACACTGGAAAGAAAGTCTGTTTCTAACTGTGGTCTATGCGTCTGCACGGTATGGCTACGTGCGTGTTTGTGTGTGTGTATGCGTGCAGGGTGTGGGCGGGTGGGTTTCGGAAAATATGACTTGGCATTTCTTACCCTCGCTTTCTCCCCTTTTGACTTCAGGATAAATTCACATGTCTGGCCATCCCAGAGCTCTCCCGCACGAGAGGGACTGGAAGTGGTGCGCGCGAGCTTTCACATGTGCCTGAGAGATGACCTTGGTCAAATGCGGTGGAGCCCGAGGAGCTGGGTGGGAAGTGGTTACATACAGTCTAGCATTTAATGAGCTCCTTGAAGTTGAAAGGGGACCAATGCACACAAGTTTAATGTGCGGAGAACATTAGGGAATCGTGCACTGTCAGAGTAATGCAATAAGATGTGAGGTCGATCGGAGCATGCAGACGCGCACGCATGAATCACTCTAAATTTGGGGGGGCACCATACAATCGGTGGATAAACTGGATAAATTTGTTCCAGATGATGTGTAGCATATAGACAGTGTTAATGACATGCCCGCACAGATGAGCTCCAAAAACAGCCACCCTGGGAAACGGTGAATTCCCCCAACCGCAGAGTGCACGACAGGGTAAGGGGAGTCATGGGAATGCGGTGCGTCTGCAATGCAGTGCCACTGAGAAAACGAACCAGGCCTAGGAGCTGAAACAGACAGGGGCATAGGAAACATGAGAGCAAAAATAATACACAGTCTGGCACCTGGTTGGGGAAAGTATCTGACGGCTCAAAGGCAAACTGTGGCTGGTCAGCTGTCCACCAGACACCGGTAGGGTGAGGAAGGTTGATTAAAGCTCTGCTATGCAGCCTGACACAGTTTGGGAAAACCCAGATCACTCTGGGAGCGACTGAGGAAGTGGGGATGATGGGGTGCAAGCGAAGGTGGAAAATCTTAATGGCAGGAGGACTAAAGTTACAGATTAAGGTGAGGAGGATATTTTTTCACTTAAGCCTATTTTCGTCTCCTTTCTGTGATCTGGGAAAACCTTAGGGTGGAAGTCAGTGGCCGGGATTTGGAAAGTTTTCGGGGGAGTTGGCACATTTACTGACATTTGTGAGAAACCAGAGTCTACAAAAAAAAAAAATGTCAAACTCTCCCCCCATGTGTGGTCTCTGGGATTATTCAATAAAATCTGCAACGTTCCCCAATGAAATTCCTTTTTTTTTTGCAGTCTAAACTACAGGTGCATCATAGAGAGTTAATTTATATTGGTGATGAAATCTCAAAACGAGAAACTAATAAAATGTGCATATGTTTAACACACACATTGGTACTAATAAAGCACTTGTTTATGATTTTTAAGATTATTGCTCATAAACGGTGGAAATTCAAACTTCTGATTCTCAAAAGCTTATAATGTTTAGCTACATATCTTCTCTGTAGAGGACATAGATAACATGGAACGTGTGATAACAGTAATTAAAACAGGTAGTGGTACTTTTGGCAGTGTGGGCCTTTAGGAAAATGAAATCAGCCTCTCTAAAATATGCAACGCACAAAGCTATATGTATCACCGTTGCTTGTGTACTTTCATCTTGTGTACCAAATGTTTTCCCTCCTCTAAATCTTCCATCAGCATTCTTGAAAACTACCAAAACAGAGCCAGCTTCTTTTGCAGTGACGTCTTAAGGCTTTCCGTATTTCTGTAGGTTGTCGGAGCCTTGATGGGTTAAGGCTGTCAAGCCAGCAGTGTTCCTCATGATAAGCTGGACTAAGACAAGACCAAAAAGTCTTTTATTTCCCTTTTTTTTCATAATAGAAACAGATAAACATCAAAATAAGCAAAACTGTGCACTTAAAAAAAAACTCATCACGTAATGATGGCATACAACATATAATTTAAATATTATGTCCTGACATACATTCACTTTTTAGTGGTATCCCAATTTGTCAATGAGCATCTGCAAATGTAGAATAATATAAGTCCCTCAAATCATTAGATAAACATGTCACATGTGCAAAAATGCATGTTTTCAAAAAATAAACTATAAAAAAAAAGCTTTAATATTTGTGCAGCAAGAAGCTCCCATCAAACTTTCTCGTCTGTATCACGCCCCTACAAACTCACTTTGAAAACTGTCTCTGACCAACCAGCGGCTGCCTTTGCTTTATGCAGGATGTTTATGTTTGGAGGTATAGATTCTCAGTTCCCCTCCTTTTAACCCCCTCAGCGCTCACACACACACACACACACACACACACACACACACACACACACACACACACACACACACACACACACACACACACACACACACACAC
>JAVLVB010000680.1:3374419-3387319 GCA_032876305.1 Orestias chungarensis | reverse complement strand
TTAATCTAACCCCCCCCCCCCCCAAAGTAGAGCATTCTGGGGAATACTGGACAATTTAAGCAGGACATGTTGATGGCAATGTGTGAATCCAGGGTGCTCTTATTAAAACGGTGTGGAGATGATTTATTATTCCTTCACTGTCACAATGGCTGATTGAGTTATTTCATTTGCCAGGATTTGAACCAAACAGCCTCATCAGAGTCTCATCACTCCTTGCAAACATTACTAGATGTCTGAGTCCAATGGTGAAACTCACAGGTGACCACAGTGACTAATCCTGTGTGTGTTCAAAATTTCAGCCCAAATAAAAATAAATAAATAAAACAAAAATTCAGTCTGGATGCGTGGATGCTGTAAGTGGGATGAATCATAGTAATCTGTGCCTACCTGCATGGTTCTGACTCTCTGTGTGTTTGTGTCCCAGGGCTGCTGATTGGAAGCTGGACGCTCCCGACTGGACGGGACGCATGCGCGTGACGGCTCGAGGCAAAGTAGCCTACGTGAAACTGGAGGACAAAGTGTCCGGTGAGGGAAAGGAAAGCAGACGGGACAGCGCTGCGGTTTGCCGCCGCGGCTGTAAATAACTTCCGTTGCATAGTCTCGTGCTCCAACGCCTGTCCTCGGTTACTCATCTAATCCAAGGTTACCCAGCCGGTGGGCCAAGCAAGCACGTTATGCAGCAATTAACACAAAAAAAACCGTAATCTTTATACATCTGATGTTTACAGTGATATGCGAACATTTTGACCAGTTTGCGACGACACATCCCCGATCTTCAACATTTAACCTGATTGGCCAACACGCCGTATTCCATGGTTGTCAACATTTCCAAGTGATAGTGAAATGCTATTTTGGCTTATTGTTTTTAGGAAAATGGCTCACGGTCAGTCTGATTACACGCACAGCTTCTGTTCACATTGTTTTTCAAGTCCAACTTCAAAATACAAGGTCTCTCCTTTGACTAGGCCATTCTTTCCGTTGGCTCACTCTCAAGTCACTTGTAGCTTCAAATAGGTTTTCTCGCGGGATTACGCTCGCCATCCACTCCCCTTATCAACATAGACCTGGTTTCTTAAGAATACACCGCCACAGCATGATACTGCCGCCACCATACTCGAGTGCGGGGATGATGCTTTCAGGAAGGATTCGATTTTTTTGTCTGTCCCCTACAATAGGCATGAACTCCAAAGAGGCCTTCAAGAGGTTTCTTGTCTTGACAGTGTTCCATCACTAATCTGTTTTAGTACAACAAAGAAATAGTAACGTGTATTAATATAAGCTGCTTGTGCCAGAAGAACCATAAACCTGCCCAGCTCCTGCTGAGCTCTGGACTGGTTCTCTAATTAATGCTCCTCCATTTAGGCAGCCGTGCCTTGGTAGATTTGGAGTTGTACCAAACCTTTTTCCATTTTTAGATGATGTTTGAGATGTGAAATGATTAAACCTAGATATTATTTCACAACCAAACCCTTTGCATCTTTATTCCTGATTTTTCTGATGCTGCTTTTCCGACAACAAACCGCTTAAATGGATTTTTATTGAATTTAATTACACAAAAAGTGGATTTTTTTTTTCTTTCAAACATAAGTGACATCTCAACACAGGTTTAAATAATGATTGTTAAATGTAGTTTTGTTGTTTATAGAGCGCAATAGAGCCTTTCTCTACTACTTTATATCACAGTCATCCACCTTTATTTTGTGATCTGTCACATCCTGTAAAATCCCATTGACACACTGTAAAGTTTTGGTTTTATTCAGATACGGCATATGAGAGGCCAACATTCACAAGGCAAATGAAATTTGTTTCTTTTTGTTTGTGACCCATCGTTTTTAAGAGGAAGTCGACGCCTTACGTTCGTTGCTTGTTTTCTCGATTTTTCCTAGGGGAGCTGTATGCCCAGGCACCAGTTGAGGAGTACCCCGGCATCACAGTGGAAACGGTCAGTGACTCAAGCCGCTACTTTGTGCTTCGGATCCAGGATGACAACGGTGGGTAAACTGTTTATCGCAGGCCTGTAAACATTTGAAGCCGTCTCATGATAATATAATTGTCCAGCGTCGGTATGCGAGAGCGCAGCAAAAACAAGGGAAAAACACGGGCGTTGGCACGTCTGTGTCACCGCTTTCAGCAAAAAGGCCAAACTTGTATGTTAAAATATCGCTTGGTTGTGTTTTAACTTACTTCCTTTTGCACACTGTCCTTATAAACTTAAACCACAACAGTTGAATAGGTCAAGTAACAGTAAGGATTCAATAAATATTTATTTGAAGACGATTCTTCTTGAGCTAAAAAAAACAAAGAAATTCTTCTGCTGTAGCCATTATTTTAGTCGCTGAGAAATAAAATCCCTCTTAATCCACAGATTTCTATCATGTAGCTAAAAGGTTTTGGGTAAAAACTGAACAACAACTCACTTCATTTAAAAAAAGAACAAACTAACCACACCCCATCATGCCGCCACCAACACTCTTGAAGCATTCCTCAGTTGTTATGTTGATGCTTTGTGCTTTTGTCTGTGGCAAATATGCATTTCGGAAGTTTATTTTGAAGACCAACACATTCGAGACCGTCTCCCACGAGGTGTTGACAGATTTCAGCTGGCCAAGGATGTGTTCTGAAGAAGAAAATGATTTTCTCTTGTAACCTTGCGTGTTTTTGTTGTTGTTGTTTTTTCAGAAGTACACGCAACTCAGTAGGCGGTCTTCGTCTGTAAAACATGTCTGGTACTTACTTTCCTGCTCCTCGGCTTCGTTTCAGTGTCGTTGCTGATCTTGAGGCCGGCTCACCTGTTCTCTTTTCTTTCAGTTTCACATTAATATCTAGTCTTAGGGAAGTCACTCTTGTTTCATGCTTAGTCAGGTTGCTGCTGACGATTTACCATACAAGTTCCATGTAATGTAAGATTTCTGGACCTTTCAGATTTACAATAGTTACCCTTACACACTGACATCCTTTTAAACCTTTGAAGCCTTACATCCAGCTAACGCTTTAAAGAACGCAAAAAAAAGCTAATTTACAGCAAAACGCCTTTAACTTTCTCTATGACTAATCATATATTTGAACTCAAGAAGTCGGATGGCCAAGACTGAACGAAAGGTCCCTAATAAACCAAGTGATTTAAGATTTAGTGATTTATTTGATGCATAATATAGGGAGTAAACTTGTATCTCAGTACCTATTAGTTAAATAGCTTTTTAACACTCATTGATGCAGTGGGCTTGCTCATCATGTCTGTGTTTAATGATGTACTTGAGATAGAATCTTTAACTAAATAAAGAATTGCAAATCCGAAGAACAACATTAAGAGTTTAAATGAAAGGTTTATGGTAAATGTCCATAACTTTGAGGTGAAATATTAAATGACGCTTCAAACACTAAAACTGCCATCATTAATCTTTTAGCTCATGTTTTTTATTCATGTTGAATTTAACTGTCTGCCGTCTTTTATTTTAATGTTTGCAAATGTTCTTTCTATCCGCCTTGATCACCTGGAAGGCCGCAGCGCATTCATAGGCATCGGGTTTGGAGACCGAGGCGACTCGTTCGACTTCAACGTGGCTCTTCAGGACCATTTTAAGTGAGCGTCGGCTTAACGTGAACTGTGACCGCTTACATTGTGAACCACTGTTGTTGTTTTGTTGTAGTTTTGTTATTTTCATCTTTTTGTTTTCGGTTTCTTGTCTTTTTTTTTTTTTTTTTTTAGGTGGGTAAAACAAGAAGATGAGTTTACCAAACAGGCCCAGGCTCCAGACTCTACTCCTAAACTCGATCTGGGCTTCAAAGAGGGACAAACCATTACCCTAAACATCGGGGTACCTTTTGTTGTCCTATAAATTACACTTGTGTCTTAAATGTCAAAGCTCTGCTTACACTGGTCTTTAGTTGTTGTGTTTTTTAGCATATTTCAAAAATGACTCAGTCAGGTTGAAATTTTTTGCAGTTATGTTGCTTCTGTGAAAGTCATAGCGTATGGGATACATTTGGTGCCACTAGGAATTGAAATAGAATTTTTTATATCTGAATGTGAATCATTCATTTTGAACCTGAATTGATCATTTTGAATAATTGCTTTTAAAATCTGAATAGACTCATCTGAAATTGAATCTGTTGGTTTGAATGTGTATGACAATAAAAATCAAAACTGTATTTAATTTTATTGAAAAATTCACCTCCTCAATTCATTCTCACTTTTCAGTTTCACTTCTCTCCATTTAGATTCAGTTTTTCAATTCAATTTTTTGTGCCACACATCCGGGGCCTGGCGTCGGGCAAAAGTAGTCTAATGCAGATGGCAATAATTCGCGTTTTTCAATAAAATCAAATACAGTTTTGATTTTATTGATTCAATTTCAGATTAGTCTCTTCAGATTCTGATTTTAAAAGCAATTATTCAAAATGATCAATTCAGGTTCAAAAAGAATGATTCACATTCAGAATTAAGAAATTCAATTTCAATTCCTAGTGGCACAAAATGTATCCCATAATAGTGCTTTAAGTCTAACGCAATCCACGAATCCTGTCACTTTCTAGCAATCGAAGAAAAAAGACAGATCTCGTGGACTGAATTCAGGAGGCCTCGGTTTCCTCCCTCCTCCACCTGGAGGCAAGCTAGCTCCTCCACCTTCATCCAGGGCGACCAATCTTAACACGCAGCCACCAGCAGGGGGTGCTGACACTGGTATGTATTTATCCCCCCTTAAGTGTCACAACTCGGAGAGGTAATCGACCTAAATGGTTATTTTTAACCATCAAACCGGAAATCTCATTAGGGCTGATAGTGTTTACATTACGTAAACAATTAATTGGTTAAAAAACATATTCTTTGAAAGCTCTGAGTCAGTGCCCTCAACAAACGCTTTTCCATATGTATATATTGTTTATTCCAAATTTAAAATCTTGCACTGAAAAAAATGAATAAATGTAAAAGTTTTAATTTGAATACATGTATTTAATTGGGGAATTCTCCAATGGTTTAATTTAACTAGTCTAAGCTCGGCATTCCGAAGAATTCCTATAAAATCAATGTGATACACCATTTTTTAATTGTTACTTTTTATATGATTGACTTGTAGTATATAATAATGCATGTAGTAAATTACGACTAATGGTCTATAATTTCACTAATTTGTGTTCAGATCAATCGTTTTTTGTTTTTTTTCTGACATAGCCAAAAAACCCTTTAGCATATACAATTTTTTCATGTTTTTTAAAAATTTTTATTGAGGAAGTATTTGAATTGTAATGTTTCCATAAAGCCCTTTAACTCCACACCATAAAATGTGAATAAAAAAACAAAACGTTGAAGGAAACAAGGCTAATATTATGGGCGTAATTTCCTTACCATGTCGGAGCAGATTTGCTCTACCAAAAAAAAAAAAAAAAAAAAAGGATTCCAACTGTTTATGTAACTGAATTTTAACTTTAAATATGATGTAGACCATGTGTTTAATGCAGCAGGAAAGAAAGAGCCTCCAACAGTAATAAAGAAACAATGACAACCAGGAGCAGAGAAAAGGGAGAAGGGTGGGGTGACTCGGGGGGGCAAAAAGGAGTAAAAGAAAACTATTTCTCTTATTCGGGTTTATTTGCTCTAATTAAAGTTATGCTCTACAAACGTTTATACCAGGGTGGTCAGTAATATCTCAGACTATTGTGTAAAGTGAAAACAATAGACAAACATTTTTATCTGAGCCATCCTGTCCTGTACATCTTGCTGAGCCAATTTAAAATACTTACAAGGACTATACCTCATAAATGCCAACAAAAAAGCAAACATTACACAATTTCAGTGTGGTAATTCACAGCTTGCTGCCCTGTTACAGCCATGTGAGTTAGAGGTATGTGGTGTTGATCCTGAAAAAACAGGCGTTGCTCTGGAAATGACACCAGGATACAGCTTTGGTTCACTTCTAGCGGAGCACCTGCAGCCTTAACCGTTACCCTGGTGATTATCTGATGTGCTGATCCACAGAGCGGGCGATAAATCAACAGACTGTGAACTGTTAAAGTTTGACTTTAATAAGCAGGCAGTGTTGGATGCTGCACGTGTTGCCGTCTTTTGAAGCACAGCTGCATCGGGACCAAAACCCGCAGTTTCCAGTCAAAGCTTCATCCTCCGGTTTGATGTGCCAAGAGTTTAAAGATGCCTCTCCTTGGAGATCTCTGCACCCATCTGAACATAATTAAAGTGAATGGAATTTTGGTTTTTGGTGCTCAAAACATTTGAGCAATTCAACTGAACCCCTCGAGGAACATTTTCCCTATCAAAGATTTCGTGCCTCCGAATACAGCTTATAATGTTTTTTTGTTTTTTTTTGGTGTGGGTTTTTTCCAGAGTAAAGTGGAAAAGCTTCTAAGGGCAGCGAGTCATTGCTTCCTAGTTTCAAAGTTGGGATTATCTTTGTTGTGTTTGGCTGGTGGCTAAACGTTTCAGCATCTTAAAAGCTCAGAGCAATAAACTGAGGAACTTTAAGGAAACCGTTGAGGTATGTGGTTAACTCCGAAGAAAATATTCACACCCATTGAACTTTTTTTTTTTTTAGATTACCTCCCGTCAAAAACACTTCGATGTTTTTTTGTTTGTTTGTTTTCATGAAAGTTATTCAATACACCAACAAAATGTGAATTCGTGATACATGACTTGGAAGGCTTCTGGGACTTTTGTCTAATGGCAAACGAAAGTTCAATCTTATATCAAGTCTAGATTTTAGGTTTCTCTTGTGAACAGATTCTTCTGTCTGAGCTGTGGATCTCTGCAGCTCCTCCAGAGCAACAGTCAGCCTCTAAGTTGCCTCTCTCATTAATGCTCTCCTCGTTTCCTACCAGCTAGACCTTTGCCATTGTCAGATAAGGTATGAAACGGTGGGACAGCTGGCAGCCTTGTTGCAAGAAAACTACCGTTAGCTTATCTGGTTTCTCTAATCTGCTCCTTGTATTAGATTGTTTGTCCTGTGTGTTTCTTTGTTGCCCTGCGATGGACCGGCACCCTGTGCAGGATGAACACTTGATTACGTTGTTTTAGAGCCTCTGCTTAAAAATTGCTTCACAGTTCTACACAGTTTTATCCCTTTTCTCTTCATGCTGCCGTTTGTTCTCTGCTGATCCCAGACAAGCGCTTTGAGGCCTCCATAAAAACAGATGTTCACCATCAGATCACACATAAGTGCTCTCATTAGGTGATTTTCTTCAGGTTACACTGGAGTTTATTTAGTGGTATCGGAGTAAATAAGTTTGTATGACTTGTAAAAAAAACAACAACAACTTAATGCTCAGTATTTCTTCGTCCGTCAAATAAAATCCCAAAACAATATTACAATATTGTTTTTGTAATATGATGACGATTGTTAAAAATCTGGTAGATCTTTTCCAAAGTAATTCAACTGTTGGTTGTTTTTGGAAGTGAGGGGGCGATTCTTTCACCAAAATATGAACCACCATAATTAATATACATATCTGTATAATAATAGTCTTCCCGGTAAGCAGGACGTTCCTTTTTACAGCATGTTGATCAATATTTCTTCAATCCTTTTGAAGGTTTTTGTTTGGATTTTTGCTGCTCTTTAATTTTTTATTTTTTATTTTATTTTTTTTTAAATAACTAAATTAAGCTAATAATTGTTTTGTTTTTTAAACCATCAGGTTGCCTGCTAGATCTTGACTCAAGTAACTCCAACTCGGTGGCTCCGACCAACCTGACCTCCATGGCCAACAATGACCTGTGGGGAGATTTTGACTCTGTGGCGCAGAAATGAAAAGATTCCTTTTCAGCTCTTTGTCCTCTTCTTCTTTTTTTATAGTAACATTATGCAGCACTTTTTACTAATTACTTTTCCCCAGCCTGGGGTCCCTTATCTCTCCCTGCCGAGCAGGGTAACCCTCTCTTGTTTGCTTTGGTCCTGAATTCCTCGCTGCAGGATATTTCAGGAGATTCCTATGGTCAATATATTCCCCTCCTCTTACTTTGAACAGTTTCTTTGCTGATTGGTAGAGGGAACATATTAGGAAATAACAAGGAAGGCATATCAACACCCGATTGACTGAATTACCGTCCCACACAGAAACATTTTGCTTTAAGTGTTATGGTGTCAGTAGTCGTCATTGGTGATTTTGCCTTTAATGTGCCGTAGCTTCTTTCTTTTTTTTTCAGGTCTCCAGCTGTGAGACTGAATATATGCACTGCCTGACAGTTGACCCCGTCTGTGTCGGTATTAATTCATAAAGTTTTCATCCAAGCGCAGGGGTCTTCTGAAGTCAGGCTGAGATTATTGCGAAATTCACCACAGATTGGGTTCATCTGTGAGAGCTCCTCAGTCCGCTGCTGATTTACGCTCTTCGGCGCTTTCCTGCTCCGGTCTTGCGGCCGCACAGCTGTTGAAACACCAACTCCGATGGGAACGTGTTGCTCTAACTATAAATCAGGACACGTGGAAATGCCTAATGGGAGAGGGGTGTTAGGAAAAGCAACAGAGGCGACGAGTACTTTTATCGTCGCCTCAAGGGGAAAGAGAGATTATTTTTTCAACGTTATGTCATTTCCACTCGGCACAGCTTCTTGAGATGTGAATTGTCAGTCGTTTTTGGGTCCTGACCTCTCTGAAACTCCATGAACAGGTCTGAGGAAGGATTTACGTACTTCTTAATTCTCTATTGAAGTATTGAGGTGCTTTTGGGATGCTTGCAAACAAACTGAACAAGGAACCAAGCTAATATGCGTCTGTAGGTGTGTTTGGTTGTGAATTTATGCATCAAGAGCTGGACTGTGTTCCACCAATATCAAACATGTTGTGTCTGATTTGCACTGAAAAGTGGCGTGGTGATGGCTTTTTTTTGTTTTCTGTGTTAAATATATGTATTTATCCTAAATGTAACTTAATGTGGAAACTGTAAAGTGTACAAAAAAAATTATGCAAAGTAGAAAAATTATAATGGAAATAAAAAATAAATAAAATAAAAAACCCTATAACCATGTTGTTCTTTTCTTAAATGAACAAAATAAACCTATAAACACATGCTCAAAAGTCAAGTTTTGTTGTGTTTTATTGCTTAAATCGATCTCCGTTACACGTTTACATTGTCATTGAAGAACTTTACATTCACAAGTATTAACTTTTTTATCTTTATTTTTGTTGTTTTTTCTAACATAAAAATGAATCAGTGCTGCTGGAAGCCCATTACTATCGTAACCGGAAATGGATCACAAAGCAAGGAAATCCCAGAACCATGGTGAAGTGAGCATAACCTCAGTATACACGGGCAATTAAAAAGGTCGATGCGTGAATGAAGACATATCTGAGCACACGTGAGGGAACAGGAGGGTCCCAGCGGCCGAGCACTGGATTCATGACACGCCGTCCTTGCTGATGGATAAAACCACCTATGAGGGCCGCGTCAGGCCATGTTGGCCCAGGTTTTGGGATTGTTGCGACGACTACGGCAGCGCTTCCCAGAAGAAGACCTCGCAATGCGTCGGGGCCACCCAGACAACTCTCTGCACAGTTCAGCTGCCACAAAAAAATAAAAATAAATGAACACACAAAGCAGGTGTTTATATAGTGAATACTGCTCTATAAGTTTAAAACGGGGATCTTACACAGGCTAGGAAAGTAAGGAAAGCTGCTGTATTTGTTCAAAGTATTTTCCAGGTCTTTATGAGGATGTAAAATAGAACATAATTACAAAAATACAGGCTTTATTCTTTAGCCGTTTCAGAAATTGGGTTATTCTTTTAATTCCTTTTTCTTTCTTCCTTCCTTTTATACTTGTTTCCTGTCGTTTCTTCCTTACCTCTGTGTCCAAACTAATTCCTTGCATCCTTTCTTGTCTGGTTTCCTTCTGCCCATTCCTTCCTTCCTTATGGCTTTCTGTGTCTTTTATCTGACCTTGTTTCTTTCTTCCTTTTTTACTTTTTTATTCTTTTTCCTTCCTCAAGTCTTTCCTGGTTTCCTTCCATCTTCTCATTTCTAATTTACATCTTTCCTTTCAGTCCTCCATTCTTATACATACGCCCCTTTTACCCTTCATTCATTTATTGTAACCTCGTTTCTATCTTTTTGGGTCTTTTTTTTGTGCTACCCAGCTTTGTTTTACCTCCCTTATATCCTTTCTTTTACCCTTTTGATGTTATTCCATCTCTATTATTCCTTCTTTGTATTCATTTCCATACTCACTTCATTTTATGAACCAATGCAAAACCCTGCAATTAATAAAAACAGTTGTTTTAAAGGACAGAGCGTCTCACCTTTCAGGTATTCGTCTTGCTGGCACACTGTCCGCATGCAGATCTCGTTGTTGATCACATAGACGCGTGGGAGACTTTGTGAGCAACAGAAGAGATCATGATGACATCACTTTTGTTAGAATAGTGTCTGACAAATATTTGCCCGCAGCGGGACAATACCTGACTAGTTTGAAATATTCCTAGTTGTAAAATAGGAAACCTTTAGACAAAAACATCTTGTTAATATCAGAGGAGAACGAGAGACAACAGTCGCTCCAATAACCACTCGGATAAAACCAAGGTGGACAGAAAAGCATGTTTGAACCCAGGTTGAACCTAAAGGGTGTTTGGCTACACCAGCTATCACTCCTTTCAGTTATGCCCAGGAAACTACGGTAACAATCCATCCAGCCTTTTATCTGCTTTATGGTTGAATGAAAAATGAACATCATACAGATTAGGCTGGTCAAAATTTTATATATATATTTTCCTTTGAGCTGTTATCTTCCGTGTCTTTATTAGATTTAGAAGAAAAGTGTCTTAGTGAAAGACATACATCACAGATTAATAACAAAATAACTTAATAAAAAATCTTACGATTAAAGCAGCCACACACTTAAAAAAAGACCTCTTTAAGGTATGAGAATGAATTTGGTGACACACAAATTTTATATAAAGAAATTTGTGATAATCAAAGCAACCTTGGGAACGTATCGAAATTAAGTTATGGTTAAATGCCCAAAAATAAAAACGTAACAGTTTCAGGTCACCTGTAGAGACAAAATCTGCCAAGACACGTCTTGATTGGCCTGTGAACCGAGTACATCCTGGTGCAAGGATACATCTCCTCCCTGCAGTCTGAGTTTAATCATAAAAAAGTGTAAAACACTTCATAAAAAGCGACATGTTGCACACTTAAGGTATAACTGACATTGTTTTGCAGGAAAAAAAGCAAACAGAGACATGAAAATGAAACTAACGAGGACAAAAATGTTTGGTCTTGACTGGGAAACCGCTGCTAACAGTTATTTTCTAGTCCTGATTGAAGGAGCCGGATCATTTTCTGCACATCTCAGGTTATCGGGGAGATTGTTCAAGGTCTGCGGAACATAGAAGCAAAAAGTTTCCTCCTATTTTTTTGAATTACTTATTATTATTATTTATTGTCCAAAAACTGTCTAAAAGATCTGTGATATTCTGGATTGTACATTCTTCATATGTGACTTACAGGCCAGTGAGTCAGGGTTTTGGAGCAGTTTTGTAGTTGTTTACTCGACTAAATATGTTAGAGAGATTATTTCTGATTATGATTCCCCCTTCCTTCTGCCAAATGTCAATATGCTTCCAGAACAGGCACTTAGCCTACCAATCTGCATCCTTGTGTATGAATCTGCGCACATTCGTCAGTCTTATTTGGCAAATGTGGCTTTCAGATAAAGAGCTTTGAACTGTCAATATGACTAGAGAATTGTTGCATAAATTCAGTCCATTTGCAATAATATGACCACGCTGTCTGTCTGGGCTTTTGGTAATGGAGTGACACGGAAATATAATGTATTTATATATAGTATATTAGAGAGTCTTTAGGCACCTATTGCTCATTACCAAGCGTTGCCATCAGCTCAGTCCATGTGCATTTAGTGGAAATAGTGGGAACATTTATAAGAGACACGGAAAAATGTTCTGAAACTATTTTCCAGGTCTTGCAGTCGGAGGACTAAAGACTGTTTGTAAGGATTTAACTTTAGAAATAATGCCAGACTAGGCAAAGAAGATTTAAGGCACGAATGTTTCTTGAAGTCTGTTTTCTTTTTATGTCTCAAACTTAATAGGGTACTTAGATCCAGTTTAACCAAGAAAGTAATTTTTTACCACGTATTTCATGTCCACGTTCTGATGTCAAGTCGGAGTTACTAATTATCAGGGCAGACAGCTTAGGGTTTTCTAGTAAGAGTCACTTACGAGGTGGTAAAGAGGTACCTCCAGGTGGCTCTGGAAACAGGGAAGGAAAACACGGTTAGACTGGGAAAACATCCTACAGCTGAGAGATCTCCATTATCCCGGCCAAGACTGTGAGTTATGAGGAAAATGTCATTACCGTCCTCTTGGGCTCGGACTCCAGCTGTGAGCGCTGTGGAACAGAAACCAGAGGAGGAGGGGAGGTGGGGTTTGTTACTCAGGATGCAAAAACAAATCGACCTCAGTCATAATTAAACGGGATGATTTGTGTGTTCATCTTGGCAGCACTTACCGTGGAAAACGCAGAGGAGCAGGACCGCTGGGAGGCTGCCCATTCCTTCAACTTGTGAGAGGTGAGCTTTACAAGCTGGAGGAAGAGGAAGAGAGTCAGGATGATTTCACATGGTGGAACTACTCAATATCCTCACTATGCTGTTTACGTTTCCTCCAAACCCGGGCCTGTGTGAATGCTCCCCACAATCTGAGGCACGGTAATGTTTTCCTTGAAAGATGGGCTGCAGAGAGCCATGTTTTGGGGAAGTTATCGTAGCTGTAAAAGAGCCTGATGTCATTTTCCTACATTTATTTGATCTGGTATTTTATTGGACGCTTGTAAACAGCTTGATAAAGTAGCAGTGGAGCAGCTAAGGAAAACACCTCACCTCTGTAAATGTGTTTTTCCTTTCTCCGCCTGACTCCTTGATCTCCTCCCTCCGGTCCTG